>JAWZYV010012880.1:0-198099 GCA_038373885.1 Cheiracanthium punctorium
CTGTAAAATAAACGGAGAATCTGTAAAAAATTACAGAACATTTCTGTTAAATATACGGAAATAAACTGGCGTCCTGGCTGACAGTTTTTTTCTGTAAATTTGACAGACTTTTTTTTGCAGTGTGTACACCACTTGAAAGAAAAAAAAAGATATTCTATCCATTTTAAGCATCTGGGACCCCAGTTCGAACGTCAAAAAAAAGTTTGTCTGTCTGTCGTTCTGTCATTCTGTCCATGACGCTTTTTTTATTCACTGACATTAAAACTGACAGTAGCGAATGAAATAAAATTTGGTGGCACGATAGTTGGTCACTTAACTTATACTGCAGGTGTCGAAATTAAAAAAAAAAAAAAAGAGATTTTCCGAAAATTGTTTCACAAATTTGAGTAAATTTTTGTTCGCACATCACGTAATAACAACAAACGCGAAAGAAATAAAATTTGGAGGCATGATAGGTGATCACTCAACTTAAGCTATAGGCGTCGGATTTTTTAAAAAATTTGATTAGATTTTGAGATTTTTCTGAAAATCGTTTCAAACTGCGTAAATTTTATTTCGGGCCTCATGTACGATTTAATTAAATAAAACGAAATTTAGTAACACGATAGGTGGTCATACA
This sequence comes from Cheiracanthium punctorium, assembly GCA_038373885.1. NCBI lineage: Eukaryota > Metazoa > Arthropoda > Arachnida > Araneae > Cheiracanthiidae > Cheiracanthium > Cheiracanthium punctorium. Next base: position 620 of record JAWZYV010012880.1, read on the forward strand.
ATTTAAACTATACCCGTAAAGTTTTTTAAAAATTTGGATTAGATTTTGAGATTTTGCGAAAATTTATTCGAAATGTGTAAAAATCCCAGCTTGAAAATGTTCGCACTTTTTTTTTTTTTTTTTTTTTGCAAAAAATTATAGATTGCACACAATTTTCGCTTAAAAAGTGATTATTTTTTTAAATACTTTGAAAAGTATACGCTTTTTGTGCACAGTTTTTGACAATGTAGACTATGCACTTTTTAGAATGTATAAAAACTGCATATATAATTCGCAAAAAAAGTCAAGAATTTAAAAATATTCAAAAATATCCACTTTTTATGCACAAATTGTGTACAAGCTATCCTTTTTTGCAAAAAAGGTGCAGACTTTTTCTAGCTGAGCTATCTTTAAACAAAGATTATCGGGGACTGTACATGAAATTGAACGTTAACTTTTATGGCTAGAGAGCAAAAATGTTTTTTTTTTTTCATAATTTCTGTAAGACGCCTGAAGCTAGATCATTCGACGTGATTTTTTTCCTTTCGAGAACCATTGAAAATTGTTTTAAGACAGCATGTATTTATCTTTGTATCTATGACACTTTTTAGGATATAGTTTTCAAATTTTGTCCATCACCTCATTAGTGCATGGCGCACATTTTACTAATGGGAATTTTTTTATACGAAAGTCTTAAACAATTTTAAAAAGTGTAACTTTTCGAAAATTAACATAATAATTATTTTCTTAACGTAGTCTCTTTTTTTTAACCGTATTTTGAACACATTTTTCATTTTAGATATCTCACTTATCACCAATAGGTAAAGAATTAAACCGTGTTACCACCTTTTCGGGACACCCTATCTATCTGTATTCTATGATCGGTGCAAAATTATGTAGCATAATCATAAATTTCTGCTTATGAAAATGTTGTCCTGATAACACAAAGTAGTTAAATATTTATAATTACTTTTATCAGCTACATTTAAAATTTTTAATCTTATATCTCATTTTTTAATTACTTTTTAACTTGTCTAACAACTTTTTTAATTGAACGAAAATAAATATGGTACTGAGAGATATTTATAAGCATTTCAGTTTTTTTTTTTTAATAATAGAAACGAAGTATAAAGTATATTTGTTTTAATTACCCTTGACTGTATTTTAATTCCCATTGTATCATTTTAATTTCCATTAAATGTTCGTTATTCCATCATTTTTTTAATTAATAAAAATGAGAAACTTTATTCGATGAGTGTCTGAAAAAGTATCCCTAAACACATTGAAAAAAATTACTGCATTTTAGGAATATTTTTCTAAATAAAATAAAAAGCCTTTTAAACACGGTTTTATAAAGCGAGTTGTATTATACGCATCTTCGTTAATTGCTTTCACATTAATCTGCAACGAATACCAAATATTTTTTAAGGCCAATTAATTAAACTTTTTTAAATTCGAAACGACATAAAACAACGATATCCTAAAACTGCATTTAATATAAATTGCATTTTTTAAAAATGCAGCTCACTTTTGTCATTTATTTTCTCCACTACAAGATAAAGCTCGCTGTGGAGGAATTATAAGGGGCGCTAGAAAAAACATTCGACTATTCGACAAAAATATGTCTACACTCCATATATTTCATCTTTGTCCATTTTATATAAATAACTTCATATTCAATTTTTATTGTATACCAAAATCGGAATTGCAGTTTTCTTCTATAAACGTACGAAAACTTATTATATTCGAAAGATTTCGTTTCGCTGGGAACATCCCTTTTTATATACAGTAGAACCTCGATCTATCGTTTCCGCATTCATCGTTTTCCCGTATTGACCGTTTTATTTCTATGGTCCCTGCACAAATTGTATTTGAATAACGTTGAAGAAGCCCGCATGTATCGCTCGCCAAAAAGTGACTTTCCCGCATTCATCGTTTTAAAATATTTCTCCGGACCATAATGAAATTGAACAGTAAGTGAATCCATACGGCATACAAACTGTAATTGCTTCTTGGTATGATTTCTTGGTTCATTGATGATCAGATGAACAGTGGTTGCGTGTTGAAGAGGATGTGCATAGCGTGAAATTTAATGATTATAAGTCCATTAATCAAGACGGTGAGGCATGCGGTATCCTAAACATGGAAGAAACGTATGATCATGCAAAAAATGAATATAATGGCGAAGCATAGGAAAATATTCATGCCGATGAGGCTGAGAGTACACTAGTACGAAGTTTGTCTGAAGCAATTATGGCATTTGAAACTGTATGAACTTTTTTATACACACATAAAATCACATGAAAGGTCCAGAAAAAGTCCAGTATTGTGAATCTTGAAAATTTACCGTTTAATTTTTAAAAATGATGAATAACCCCACATAAAATTACTGAATTTTTAAAATAAATATCACTTAATTTTCATCTTCGATTTATCTATTTTACAATTTTGTAAGAAATTATTATTTGTTGATACAGTCATTGTGTGTATGCATAAAGATTGCTTTCTACTTATTTTGACTTGAACCCGCATTTGTCTTTTTGCCGCATTCATCGTTTTTTCGTACGCACCCCATGAAAAACGATGAATCGAGGTTCTACTGTATTAATGTTTCATGAAGTGGAAATCATTTTATTCGTGAAAAAAGTTAAACTGGATAATCTAGAAAAACTGTTTTAAAGAAATTGGAATCGCGCAATTTTGCCTCCAAAGCCTGATAACCGTGACTTCAGTATGACATCATCATCACTTGTGACACTTAAATTTGTCCTGCAAATGATTAACATTTTTCACTCTAGGAAATAAAATAGAGCTTTAAGTAGCGAAAAATCACTTGAAAGTTTGGGAACGGGTGAATTTGCAGATTTTTATAGTAGCTCGGATTACTGCATTTTAGGAATATTTTTCTAAATAAAATAAAAAGCCTTTTAAACACGATCTTATAAAGCGAGTTGTATTATACGCATCTTCGTTAATTGCTTTCACATTAATCTGCAACGAATATAATTTTTATATAATTTTCTTTATTTTTAGATACTAGGGGCCAAGGCCCCCAGACTCGCTACGCTCGCTTTTCGTATGAGGCATTCGGCCCCTAATAAGGCTTATTCGTAAAAAAGACATAATTTCAACAGACAAAACCCGAAGATTGGATCAGATAGAATGTTACTGAGCTACACATTTCATGGTTCTTGCATGTTCATTGATACATAAAAATTTAAACTTCACACTACAGTAGATCCCCTCCCCCTCATAACAAGGAAGATATTTTGTTATGGGAATCCGTGTTGTACGGGTCCTGAGCTATACTCCACCTGGAGTGCGGACTCCGCTTATAATCACTGGAAAAATTATTTGCACTCCTCGGAAACACAATGATATTTAATGTTGCCATTCAAAAGTTATATTAATTAGGAGCTAAAGCACAATAAAATCAGAAAATCTGTTTCAGCTGTATTTTTAATAATGTAAAACCTATTGGACACCTTGCAAATTTGCCACCCATGGCGATTTTTCATTAATTGGCGACTTGCGTACATGTAAAGTTAATAAAAGCTACGGAACAGATAGGATAGCTTGCCACCAATGGCGATTTTTCATTATTTAGCGATTTACACATGCTCACAACCTATAATTACTCTTCATTTAAGGTTACCGGAAAACCGTTATTCATATTTTCATTTATATAATCGTTTGCAGATTGGCGTACTTAGCACCACGAATTATACCATCTCGTCGCGCTAGCAAATATCCAAAGTGTACTATAACTGCTATAATGGCATAGTTAACGCCGCCAAATATTTCTACTGGTAGCAAATAATCCAGCTGGACCGAACCGGCTTTAAAATAATCTGCATTTTAATTATTTTTCATTTTCAAGATATTAGTTATTCTGTTTTGGAAAAACGAATAATCGCTAATTCTAAACTCCTGTTGTCTAAGCGAACTTACTATTTGAAAATTGTCAACTTTGTGTAACGCATTTTGAGTTACTTATTTCATATTATTGTAACCTATTTATAGAAAAAAACAGGTGATGCCTATTCTACAGCTTACGAAATATTGTAACAATAGATTAAAGCTGCTGTGAACTAATAGTATTTAAATATATGTAAAAAATACATGTGAAGCATATTCTGTAGCTTACGAAATAGTGTAACAATAGATTAAAGCTGTTGTGAACTAATGGTATTTAAATATATGTAAAATTATGTGGCATACTTTTATGTCGCATTTTTGGGACACGTTTTTCATACAATTTTCAATAAAGGGGATGAGAGATAAAATGACATAGTCATTAATAGATGGAGAAAATCTGCACAGAAAAATGCACAATTCCAACTGAATGAAAATTTCAAAACCTTATTCTCAGGTGTATTCAGCAGACGATAAATTACGATAAATTGTGCCAAGCATTAGAATCATCTCCTCAAAATCGCACAAAACCGTTTAATTTTTCGCCAAATTAAAAAGTTGCACATTTTAGTCTCAGAAAATTTCTAAATATGTTTCTTTTGAGTATAAAACATTTCATTCCTGCTCTGATTTCCCATGCACACGATATTTTAATTTAAAAACAGCCTTACAAATAATCTAGACAAAAAAAAAAATCGTTATTCTTTTATTTTTACTTCAAGAGTCTGAATCATTTAATAAACTTGCCGAATGTGGCAACCTAGATAAGCTTAAATGTCGCTTTTTTTCCACTGTGGGGTTACAATTACGAAATGGCGGAAAGCAAAAATTAGCCTTTTGCGATATGTTTTTTATCGATATCTTCTAAAATAATTCGAATTTTGAAAAAATCGCTTCGAGGTGTGTCGGGAACTATCACGGAAAATTTCCGTACAAAATTTGGTAGGTCTACGATCACCGCGAGACACATTCAAACAAACTAACTAACAGTTTACACATTGTTTTATTAATATAGAAGAAAGATAGTTTTTATTTTGGCGTAAAATGGGGGCAATTCTAACTCATGTTTGTAAATTTCAAGTGATTCTAGATACTTGGAAACGCTTTGTTGCAAAGGAATGAATGATTTTATGCCAAATCTGTCAACCATTCTGTTTACTTTTTCAGGTTTTTATTAATATCTTCTAAAATAATTCGGTTTTCGAAATTTAACTCAGCTTAGCAGGTTCCTCGGAATTTTTCAAATCTGTGGGCACCGTAGTCGAAACTCAAATCCCCACGGTTTAGGAGGAGATAAGCTGACAAGCTTTGACAGCGCCAGCGGCCTTTACTATTTTTTAGAATAGAGAAATAATTATGAACAATTTCAAGCGAATCGTACAAACGGATCAGATATAGTTTTTTGTGCTTTACTTTTTAATCTTTTTGGAGCAATGGTGGTAAAAATATTATCTTGAAGTGGGTGAACAGGAATTGTTCCAGAGTCAGTGAGTCAAGGATCAGCATATCTATGTAGTAGGTTAACTTAGAAGGTAAAATAACCTCATTCGTAAAAACTGTTTTCAGTAATTGCTGATTCTTCAAGTTGCGAATTCGGCAGCAACATGAAAATAATTATAATTCTTCTTTCTGTGTCATTGTGTATTTCCAGAAATCACCCAATGTCACTCAGTGTCAAATCAGCTCATGATTTTATCAACGTCTCAGCTAGTTTTGAAAAATCATTTTGATTTTTACTAATTTATGGTACATGATGACTAACTCTCTCATTTACGATAAGAAAAATTTTAAAATGTATAAAATTCATTTTGGAACTACAGTTGTATAAAAATCACCAGAGTGGGCATGACTAGAATGCTACGGAGTTGATTGTCATAAAATCTTTCATAGTTAAAATTAGGTATAGATGCGAGACGAGACAGAGATTTACAGTTTTCTTGAGAGACGGGGTAAACATTTTTAACATTACAGTTTGCAAGACGAGACAAAGTTTTTCGGCCATTTTGTGAAGCGAGACAGAACTATTTTTCGTCTTGTACCCATCCCTAGTTAAAATGCTGTAAAAGTGTCATTTTACAGTAATTTTAGGAACGTAGGCACCCTAATGAAGCTTACACAAACTCAAATGATATGTCACAAAAATTTATTCATGAAGATTCCTTCTAAATCAAATACATTTTACTTACCTTGGTCTCTTACAGGAATATCTGTGGCATCGTACTTATAAACTTGGTAAGTTGTAAAATATATAGTACATCAAAGGGTTTAATTAGCACTAGAGCTTAACGAAAATGGGATTCCGAGTAAAGTAACTGTCCCTTTTAAAAATACTATATTGTAATGCGTAATAGAAAGAGCAAGCTTCTTTAATCCCGGATGTGTAACGCAATTAAGATTGCTTACCAAAACTTTTCCTTTAAATTTAAAGAAATGGAGCGTTAACTTCAAAATCTTTAATTGCTCTAATTAGTAAACTTTGTTCAACTGGTATGTTTTCCTTTTTAGGAAAAGATTTTTATGGATGGCATTCTACCTCGCAGATGATAAACAGTGTTAAAAAATATTCTACAATAGTCGAATTTTTTCGTTTTATTTTATTTTGATTTTTTCTAAATATAAAGGACTAACATAAATTGATAAGTAATTATGCATTATTTATTAAACTGTACATGTTCATTTACAGTAACTGCTTTAATGTTATGAGATCTGCATACTTATTCTATAAACCTTCAATGAAATTACTCATACGTCAAATTAACCAGATCAAAAACGAAGGCAAGTAGGGATGGACGCGAGAAGAAAAATAGGCGTCTCGCAAAACAGCCGAAAAGCTTTGTCTCGTTTCGCAAAAAAGCTATATATATCTGTCTCGTCTCGCAAAAACTCGTCTCGCGTGCATCCCTAAGCGCAAGCATGACCAATGCGCTCAACAATTGAACGCAAACACTTAATATTTAAATAAAATGAATACAAAATGATTTACTTTCCGAACATGTACCCTGTAAGGAAAGTATTGTAATCATGAAAAAATTCGAATTCGAGATTTTGGTGTATTTAGACGTTTTGAGTTCTTCTGAATTCATTTATGCTATTTTTACGAGATGTATGCTGTATGTGTGTGTGTGTATGTGTATGTGAGTGAACACTATAGCTCCTGAACGGGGCATTCGATTGAGCTCAAATTGGGTATATGTTATAAACCACCGTCGCAAGACCGGTATTGATTTTGGTGTGTATAGGACTTACAGTTTTTCTACAGGGCTACGACAAAGATTTCTTTTACATTATGGCCTATGGGGGGAAATTCTTGAAAGTGCGCTAGCGTTTAAACAGTACATTCGATTGAGCTCAAATTGGGTATACATGTTATAACCACCATCGTAAGACCGGTATTGATTTTGATGTGTATAGGTCTTATAGTTTTTCTACAGGGCTACGACAAAGATTTCTTTTACATTATGACCTATGGGGGGAAATTCTTGAAAGTGCGCTAGCGTTTAAACGGTACATTCGATTGAGCTCAAATTGGGTATACATGTTATAAAGCACCATCGTAAGACCGGTACTGATTTTGACGTGTATAGGACTTAGTTTTTCTACACGGCTACGACGAAGATTTCTTTTACATTATGGCCTATGGGGAGAAATTCTTTAAAGTGCGCTAGCGTTTAAACGGCGTATTCGATTGAGCTTCAATTTAGTATATATGTTTGAATTATTCATCAATTAAAATTTATTTAAATGCTTGTTTTACTTTCCGAACATGTACGACGTACGGAAAGTATTGTAATAAAGAAAAAATTCGACTTTGAGATTTTGGTGAATTTTCACGTTTCGAGGTCTTCTGAATTAATTAATGCTATTTTTACGAGATGTATGTACGTGTGTTTGTGAATTTGTGTGTATGTGAGTGAACACGATAGCTCATAAAAGGTGCATTCTACTAAGCCCAAATTTTGTATATATGCTATAAACCACCGTTTCTACCGTTGCAAGAGATGAGTTTTGGTGTATGTGGGACTTGCAGTTTTTTTACAGGGCTACGAAAAATATTTCCTTTACATTATGGTCTATGACGGAAATTCTTGAAAGTGTGCTAGCGTCTAAACAATGCATTCGATTGAGCACAAACTGGGCATGTATATCAAAGCTCACAGTCACATAATCCACATAGATTTTGGTGTGTGTAGAGTAGTTAGTTTGTTCACAGGATTGCGAAAAATAATTCTTATACATTACGGCCTATAGACGCAAATCCTTTAAACTGAGCTGATATCTAAATGGTTCATTCAAAGGAGTTCAAATTGGGTATGTATTTAGGTCATCGTCGCAGAACATGTATAGATTTTGCTGTGTATAGAGTTTTTTGACAGGGCAACAAATGAGTAGGGATCGACCGATAGTATCGGCGCCGATACCTCCTATTTTTTTAGGTATCGGTATCGGTTCTTTCGATTCTAAAAGTATCGGGAAAGTATCGGTTTCTGTTGCTTTCGTCCATTTTCACCGATACTTCAACCGATACTTCGCTTTTCAGAAGAAAAACACGCAGTCGCAACACCATTCTTGAATCTTTATTTTGGCAATGAGATGAGAGGCGTCGTTTCATTGGCACATTTGTTTGCGCAAGTGTTTTCGAACAGTGTTTTTTTTTTTAAATTCTAACCATCGCTAAATGGATTCGTATCACCAAGTGTGATCGACATTATGGACGAAGAATCGTTAGATGACAGTTTAACAGGACGATCGTCTATTCTTCTAAACGAGTTTTGTCTGAGAACATTAATCTAGACCAATTTGTGATCCCAACCAATATGTTCCTTACACCAGAGTAATCTCCATCAGCAAATGTAAAAGGTAATAAAAAGGTCATTCCACATTTTGAAAGGTTTCAAACTACCACAGTCTGCAAGCTCATTTGTATGGTAATTTGCAGATATGTTAAGTATAGCAAAGGAAACGCTCTTATAAATGGACATTATTTTTACAACATTAAAAATAGACAACAAACCAAGGTGAAATCAATAATAAAGAAAAGTTAGTTTCCACCTATAAAAAAAGTATGAATGGAGAAATGCAGGGCTCGCAAATAGTCTCTTTTTTCCCTAAAAGTCTCTTTTTTAGTTAGAGCTCTCTAAAAGTCCCTTTTTCGCGTAAATGGTCCCTATTTTCTCTTTTTCGTCACGGATTCTAGCCATTCCGAAGTCACGCGGTTACTAACTCACCCTCTATTGGACGATGAAACGCCAGTTCGGTGACGTCATACTCCTTTCTTTTACAACATCGAAGCAACATCGGCGAACAAAGGAATGTATCGTCTCTGCTTGTGAATCGGCTGGATGACTCTGTATTTTGTGTATTGAACTCTGCAAATATAATCAGTATTAGAAGTAAGTAATTTTTTATATTCATTTTTATGAAAATTGTATTGTAAGATTTAATTTTTTTTTAGGAAATTAGAGGTTTTATTTTTTAGAGGTCCTTGTCACACGCAACTAAACAGATTGATATAGAAGGCATGGAGGAATTTTTCCGGTTACCATTAAGACAGTTTTTCGCTGTTTTTTTATTTTTATGAATTGATGGATATCGCAGAATTAAACAAATGGCATATCTAAAAATTTCACACGTGTTGCTATCGCTGATTATGTCTGGGAATAATTCTGTGTGGATATAACCCTAGTCAGATAATGTAGACGCACGCCGGGCGCGGATACATTCAAAGGTGTTGCAGATAGTTTTCCGGTAATTCCAAGTTTTTATTTTATTTTATGCATAGTTACCTAAAAGAAATATATTTTTTAAGCCACAATAGCCCAAGCGCATTGCACAGATGTGTGCGCATATGCATATACACGTGTTCATATACACACTATGTATTTAGTTATCACGAACTGTTATGAGTTTGCAGATAGTTTTGGATTACGTGCGCAGATAGATTTATCTTTTATCTGACTATGGATATAACCACACAGTGGTGTTTATTGTGAATGGGGAATGAGAAACACTAACGAGTATTTTTCTCTTGAAGGAAAATAATTTTATTGGTTTTAACAGGACCCTTCAGCTTTGTTTCTCATCCGCTCTGATGCTGTCAGGGAGTTCTGCTTCCGTTTTAAAAGCCACGTGCGTTCGTACGCGCGTTGGAGTGACGTCGTTGAGTTCTTTTTCTTCCCCCCCCCCCCGTGAGACCGTAAACATTGCACTTCGATAGCAGATTCTTTGACAGGCAAACTAATTTCTGCTTGAAGCCCCTAAATGGGCATTAGATTAGATTTGCTAAATATGTGTTTAACTATTAAAATGTAAATAGTTAATTATATAAATAAAAGTTTATATAAATGTAACGAATTGACTCCAATATTTTGAGTTTCGACGAATTTAAAACAACTGAACCAAGGATTTTGAACGGTGAATAAACTGAAATCTGTGCCAGATGCATAAAAAAAAAAAAAAAAAAAACAGCTGCCTCACTTGGGATGTCTGGCAGATTCTCCCCTCCCCAAATGATTTTGCTGATAAGCCATCTCGGAGTATTAACACAAACATTTCATTTCAGAACTATACACACAATAAGATGATTGCTTATTAATTATTTTCAGCTGTCTTGTAGCAAGCTGCTTATTTATTTATGGATGGATTGTGAATAAAGTGCAGAGGAAAAATGTTTCAAGCTATACAGAAATTAGAAATAATAAAGTTTTAGCATGGCAATTAAAACATGTTTTGAAACTGGGGCAGTATTAATGCTAAAATAAGTAATAAAATTAGGTATGTTACAAACAAAAAAAATCATATAGATACCCTTTTTAAAACAGACTGTTTAAAAGTATTTACAATTCAGTAAAAACTTAATATTTTAATGTTAATTAAGAGATGCATTTTGCTGGAGCCATTTGTTATTGAATTTTGTTGTAAATTCGGTACTAAAATTTTTCAGGGGGAAAAAAAGAAAACAGTTAATCCACGGCTGGGTATTTTCACAGATAATCCGTGGATTATAGGCCGGAAAATACAGTACTGTAATTATTATTTATATTTGCATATTTTCTTACAAATCAGTTCTAATGTTTCACAAAATCATTTTAACAATGTTAAAAAATACTAAAATTTTTGCAACTACTCTGTATTAGCCGAGTACTTGGTCAAAATTTGGCCAAATACCGAGTACTCGGTATATCTCTAATTTTTTTACTAAAGTAATTTTATAATATTCTGAGTATTGTGCTACTTTTGATGATATTTGCACTCTATTTGACAAAAATCATCAAAAATGTTGTTCGCACATTATTTTATACCATGGGAATTTCAAAAATTCCCTTATCCAAAGTCTAAATGGTGTGAATAAATATATTTCTTGTAATTTTAGAACAAATTTTATAGAACTGCAAGATTTCTTATTTTTTCTTTTTTAGTTTCAGGTGTACTATGGGGAACTGTAAGCTTCTGACAGAATGGTTAGAACGAAAATATGACACTGGCTGTAAAATTTCAACCTGGGGGAAAAAATTTTCTGAAAATGAGCTGCTTTGTGTCCCTTGTGATACAAAAATTTCTGTGACCAAGGGATTTAATAAAATAAAGCAACATTATGAAACTTGCAAGCACAAGAAATACATGTCCATTAAAAGTAACCCATGCCAGATGCAGCTTTCTAAAACTGATGAAAACGTTAAAGTACAATTAATCTGCAAAAAAGATGCTGCTTTTTCTGCTGAATTGATATGGTGTTTAAAAATTGTTGCTTCAAACATGTCTGCAAGTTCTTCACAAGACATAACTCATGTGTTTAAATCAATGTTTCCTGAAGGTGTTCATGAGAAGTTTTTGTTAAACCCGACTAAAGTGCGTTATTTGATTAGCGATGCTTTGGGACCGTATTTCAGAGATATGCTACTTCGTGAATTGGCTGGTGTGTTCTACACATTATGTTTCGACGAAACAACAAACAAGGCTGGGTTTAAAGAGCTCCAGACAGCGATACGCTTTTGGGGGTCTGATGATAAAGTTGCTACTCGTCACTTAGAAACCTTTTTTATAGGCCATGCAACTGCGGACGAATTAAAAGAAAATATTTTGCAGTCTTTACAAAATGCTGGCTTACCAATTAAGAAACTCTTAATGCTTTCAAGTGATGGCCCTAACGTTAACAAAAGAGTGTTCAACCTAATAAATGAGTACGTTAAAGAAATACGCCAGAAAGGTTTGCTAGACATAGGGTTTTGCAATATTCATCTTATACATAATGCGTTTGAAAAAGGTCTAGTACATCTAGGTGAAGATGCTTCTGAACTCATCATAGCACTTTATTATTATTTCAAAAACTGGCCATCACGGTATGAAGATTTTTCAAACATTTTGTTAGAGAAGAATTTGCCAAATTTACACTTTCTTAAACATGTAAGTTCTCGCTGGCTTACATTACAGCCTGCTGCTAAAAGACTTCTTCAGTTGTGGGATGGTGTCATAGCATATTTCTTGACATTTATTCCTTCAAAACAAGCTAAAGTTATGAGCACAGGAAGTTATGAGAGAATAGTAAAATATTTAAAGAAAAAAACAATGAGAGCAGAGCTGCACTTCATCTGCTCGAGTGCAGCACTATTTGAAAAGTTTGCTGTTTTCTTTCAAAAAGAAGAACCTCTTATCCATGTGATGCATGAAAAGATCAAAGAGGTTGTACTAACCATCATGGCATGCACCTGTAAGCCAGATGCAATCAAACAGTTTATTAAAGAAATCTGTAATGATCCTTTCATTCAAGAAAACCTGTTGGATATAGAAGAAATGCCTCTATCAGATGACATTAATGTTTCTTTACTTAATTCAAAAAATTCTGAAAAGAAGCAGTTTCTTTTAAGTGCCCAGAAGCATTATATTTCAGCTGGCAAGTACATCTTGGAGAAAAAGGTTCTTCAGTCAAATCTGTTGGAAAGCTTTAGTTTTTTAAAACCTTCAGAGAGGTTCAAAGCAAAAAATATTGAAAGACTCAGCCTCGCTGCTCATTTCCTTCCAGTAGAGTTGGATGCAGAAGTATTATTGGATGAATGGAAACTATTGCAGTTGGAAAATTTAGAGTATCAGGACAGTATCAGGATTGATCAATACTGGGGTAATATCTCTAAACTGAGCTATACTTACAGAAATCTAATTAGTATTATACGTTTTTTCTTAAAATGGTAATGCATTCATTTCTCATTAAGTGTGTTTAATTTATTAATTTTTAGGTACAGATTTTAAAAATCAGCTATGGTCTTACAGACCTACATAAAAAGTAAAACTTGTCTGCAAACTTGAATAATTTCTTTAAAATTTTTTGCAAAAAAAGGCTGTATGCCTTCAGAGTCCTGTATCTCTACCAACAGCTAAACATACTATTCTAAAATAGCTAAAGTTCATATTGATGTTGATTATTTTGTAAAATCAAACATAGCAAATATGATTTATTAACCATTAGTGTAAAAAAACATTTATTAGGAATGTTACGGGTTGTGTTCTACAAGGTCTCTTTTTAGTCTCTTTTTTTAAAGAATTTGGTCTCTTTTTCTCTAGAGACATCGTTAAAAACTGTTGTGAGCACTGGAAATGCAGAAAATTCGACAATAGCTCAAATGATGAGATATGTTATTGTCTGGTATATGTTGGTAATTTTGAATACAGGGAATGTTTCATTCATTACGTAAGAATCAAAATTTTGTAAAATAACAAAAATAAATATGTACTTATTTCAATTCTCGCGTTTCAGGTAAAAAATATTCACCCTTCGTCAGCTAAAAGGAAAAAAAAAAGTAGGAAAATCCGAAACGCTTTCAGATTTTAAATATGCACTAAAGAACTATTCATGAAAAGCGTATCATAATCCATGCGTCTTCCCTATTTTCTTTCCTTATTCTATTTAGTTGGAATGTGTATCATTATTCATTAGTGTGCCGTATACTTCTCCCTTGTTCTATGAAACACATCTTTGGAATTGAAATCTATCTTAAAATCGCCTACTAAAACTGTTTTACAATCAGGTTTGGCGCCAGCGGGGGGATCGGGGGGGTCATGCACCCCCGTCGGGAATCACTGGCCCCCCCTGTCGGGGAGTGTCGTAGGGGATTTTTTTAGAGAATTTGTTGGTTTAGAAAAACGTAGGAAGTTTTGCAACCAGATAAAAAATTCCATTCAAAGTGTTTGACCCGACCGTAGAGATTCCGTTCACTTCCATTCTCATTCTGCTTGGAATTATTCGATATTCATATATTGAATATTGATTATCTGCAGCTCGGAGTATGTTTCTCGGGATTCGAAGGAACCAGCGAGCAAGAGCCACATTTCTAGGGTAATCAGAGTTATCCGATCTGCTGACAATTGCCTTCGTAACGACCTTTTTGACTACGACTTTGGTGAAAATCACTGGGCTTTCCTGTTACCCAAGAACAGATAATTAATGGCCATCTCATCATAATAATTTTTAATATACGAAACCAAAGTGGGAATTTCATCTCTTACTCGAATACTTTTTTGAGAGGCTGTGCAAGTACTGAAACATAAAATTTTGGGGTTTTTTATCGTTTGGCCCCCCTGACGGGGAAGATGGCCCTCCCGTCGGGGAAAGTCTGGCGCCGTCACTGTTTACAATCTTCGCCAGGCATATCCTAACTATAATTTTCTAGTTCCTAGCCAAATTCGGAAGGTATCACCAAGCTCAGTTTGGTTTTGTAGTTGTTTTTTGGCAGCAAAAAGAAAGATCAATTATAAAAAATTGCAAACCTTGTGCGACTTTCAAGATTTTAATCTACCCCGCCTCCGCGTTATTTGGCAAACACATTTGAAAAGATCTTCACCGTGACAGTTCATGTCTACAAAACCTGTCAACAAATCATGTCGTCAAAGTCGCGTAGACAAAAATTTGGGACTGAACGAAATAGCACCCTAGTGCTAAAAAGGGGAAAAAAAGGTTTTACCAACTACAAACACAGTTGAGTGAAGGCTGATGAAGCAGAAAGTGGAAAGAGCAAATCTCAAAAATGTTGCTATTCAGAATAAAACTGAACCCAGCTTGGGGATATTCTTTAAATTTGGCGAGAAATCTCCAAACTTCAGTAAAAAGTGTGTAATATGATAGGCGTACCAGAAAGTCACGTGATGCCAACATGAGATTTTTTTACTTAAAAACTAATATTGACACAATTAAATGAGAAATTTGAAAAATAAATACACGAGACATTTTATCTGTTAAAAATTTTGTTTTGTTACCGAAAGATTTTCCAATTAAGTATACAGTATCATGAAATGTACATAAAATAGAGTTCAAAGCAGACTCATAACTCATGCTAAACCCGACGTCCATAACATTGTACTATTTCAGGTTCAGTCATTGAGATCATAGAGTTCATACTTGACTCTTGAGATTTTCCAATTAAGAATACAGTATCATGAAATGCACATAAAATAGAGTTCAAAGCAGACTCATAACTCATGCTAAACCCGACGTCCATAACATTGTACTATTTCAGGTTCAGTCATTGAGATCATAGAGTTCATACTTGACTCTTGAGATTTTCCAATTAAGTATACAGCATCATGAAATGTACATAAAATAGAGTTCAAAGCAGACTCATAACTCATGCTAAACCCGACGTCCATAACATTGTACTATTCCAGGTTCAGTCATTGAGATCATAGAGTTCATACTTGACTCTTGAGATTTTCCAATTAAGTATACAGTATCAAGAAAGACTCCAAACATCACCAAGAAGAGTGGCAGCACAGCGATCTCCGTACCATGCCCGTCCCAGCCTCCCAACCATGTTCGACACGAGTCTTCTCACTTCATACAGCTTCTCGATATCTCCTTATGTCTTCAGCAATGATAATTGCACTGAGGTCACGTATTTCTTTCTCAATTCGTAAATATTCACCTTTTCTTTTGATTTCGGGAGTTCATGAGCTACTGTTTCCGGTGCAGAATCGCTCTTCATATCTTCAGCGATGAAAATGGCATTATTTATAAGATAACGTATTTTTTGTTTCAATTTGTAATTCCGGTTCTGTACCGTTGGTCATGGGCGTCGCCAGAAAAATTTCCAGGGTGGGTCAAAATGTAAAAATACAAATCAGTCCCGGGGCGGGGGAAAGAAGTGATAAAAACGATCTGAAACAAAATTATTGGGAGATATACATTTCGTAGTGGGGATATAAATTCGTCGTGAAAATTTTGATCTCCAATTAAAAAAAAAAAAATGGCAGAACTGCTTTTGTCCTCCCCGACAAAATGCGGCCTAGTTTCTAAAGTCCTTTCCCATAAGAAAACGGAATGTGAAGTAGCAGCGGCTTGGGAGGTTGACAACCTCTCTCGGCTGGACTGCTGTGAAATTGTGTATGCAATTGGGAGGTCGTGCACGTAAAATCCGTTCGTGCCTCCAACGTCCTTCATGTTCAAACAAAACCTCTGAGCCGATCCAGGTGCTAGGTCTCTTATCTGGTTTTTGTTCAACTCAACCTAAATCGGTCCCCAAACCGTAGATTGGAGACCACAAGCTAAACTGGTCTTCCACCCACTGGGACTCATTAAATTGGAAGCCACTCTCTTTCGATCATCGCCGTTCTATATGGAGAATATGGCTCCTTTCTGCGGTTACCAGATGGCATTAGTAACAACAACAACAACGGTTGACTGTATATTAACCTAATAAGCCATGCTGATTACCCAGATGAAGGACCTGACTTAAGATTTGGTGGCTATTGTCAATTAAATCAAATTAAATTCAGTGAAATATATATAATGTACCGCCTTTTTCTGTTTTTATTAAGGCAAAGCACATTAGGACACTCTGCCATAGGTGGGAATACCTTGAGCAGTGGACATACTAATCGGTTCTAATATGTGTATTCACGTGGAGAAAACCGTTCAAAACTCTTCACCATTAGATCGACAGCCATGCGGTAGGCCGGAACTCGGGGGCTCTACCACGATGTTATCGGAGAATAACAGTGACGGCTAGTTCTATCTCCCGGATAGTCCAATTCTTCCGATAAATAGCCGCGACCCTCCATTTGGTGATAGCACGATGAGTGTCGAATAAAAGAAGTGAGTATTTTTTTACCTGCTAGGTCAATCTCGACACTGGGACCGATCAACCCATCAAAACGCACTGATTTCTCTCTTTTTTCTTAAAAAAATGCATTATCTTCAGAATTTCCGAGGGATAGGGAGAAATCGATCAAGGAAGGAGTGTGCTTTTTAGCAGGGAAGGTGAGTCAGCCTTGCTAGGGAAAGGGCTTCTTTTGTGGGAGTGCTTAACACTCCATAATACACACAATAAAACACCCATCCATCTTCTACTCTTCTTTATCGGAATGCAAGTTTTCGCCTTCATCTGACGTGTCGGAATAAAAAACAGCATTATTTCCGATAGTGAATACGACATCGGAACGTTTCCGACACCTTCGAAATAAGACACATCGTATATTTCTCGGATTGTGACGTCATGAGTCGGGAAGGCTTAATTTAGCCGGTACGGAAAGCTTTCCGATACTATCGTGGTAGAGTCCCTGGACTTTTCTACTTAAGCCATCTACCAGTGTCCAGTGTCTCATTCAATCGACCATTGGTAGCTCTTTATTTTACTTAAGAAATTTTTACAAAACAAAGCAACAAAATTATATAATTACTAGCTGCGTGCCCGTTCTCCACACGGTAGGGAGCGAAACATTATCTTACATGTATAGTTCGAATTGATTCCAGAGATTTGGAATCTAAAAATAAGCAAAATGATTTGACTCTTCTCGTAAAGTTACTCATTAGTTATTTGTAAAGTTAGTATAAGTACTGACCTGTGACCCTTGTTAATATTATGACGCAAAAAACTATGTCGGTGTCATTCACGATCAGAAAAGAAAAGCGTGACGATTTTCAGTGAAAATTCCTAATTTTCAAAATGTCTCATTTCTGCATGATACTCTTTTTTAGATTTAAGTTATACCATTAATACCTTAGATACTACATGCAGTGGAGAACCGTTTTATTTTATAATTAAATAGTTGTGTACCAGCTCTTTGCAAGGCAAGAGAAGAACATTTTCCTAAAATGTGATCATAACTACTTGTGACAAAACAGAATCTCCAAGAAAAAAGAATTCTGTTACAGTCTTTTCTGTTGAAACTACCGCGTGATATATTAACGCGACGTAGAATTACTTAATGTTTTGTTAGCTGTAATGTAATACGGCTGTTAAAAAATGAATAGACGACATTGTTTCACAAAATATTTATTAATGCGGAATATTGTGGTTTGATCAATATTGCCTTATCATATCTACTTACTATTAATGATACTATATTTTACTGATACCAATACAATATACCGTCGTTTTGCAGCCGTTAATGCTTAATTTAAAGAAACGGTTTAGATATTTGCCACGAATGTAGGCTTTTACTCTTTGGTAATTCTTTGCAATTTACGCATTAGCATAAACGATAATCATTTCAGTTTACGGTTGCCACTAAATCAGCTCTCGATAAATTTTTACGCATAGTTCTTGTCAGATTGGTGTATTTAGCACCAGGGCCCTGTTATCGCATGGGGAAATCGGGACTTTGCCCAGAGGCCTCCGGCTCGAAATGGCCCCCAATTTCAAATGTTGTTCTTTTTTTACAAAAAAAAAAATTATGAAAAATAAAACAAATTTCATACATTTGTTTTATTTTTCAACGTATTTGTTTTATTTGAATACGGGGCCCCCTGTTGGTCATAATCAGGCCCTCTTTAACACCGCAATATATTTCCTGCTATTCGAAAACGTCTCCCGTTTAAAATCTCAATCGGAAATAATGCTGGATAATTAATTTACTGGTGAAAAAACAGCATCCAATTATTTATCTGGCAACTTAAAGTAAAATATAGAATTATTTCATGCGTGGCGTATGTTTTGCTTGTGAGTCCGTTATTCTGATTTGAGTTTCGAAAGAGGTTTTAAACTTATGACATCAAAATCATGCACTTTTCACATGCGAAACCTCAGTTATTTTAAAGTTTTCTTTTTCAACTGGCAGTTTTAATCATTGTTACTGTCTGGAAGACAACCAAAACGCAAGATATACCGAAAATTTTAAGCTGCTGCGATTGAAATGAAAATCCTTCTTTACTTAAAAATTCGTAAAAAATCTCCTAATTTATATTTTCCTCTGGTTTTTCTTTTAAAAGAGGGCGAAATGTATGCTCCGTCATTTGACAAAATATAAAAGAGTTATGACGGATAGAATTTAAGATGCAGCAGTTTTAAAAATATTTTACGAAAGTCAGCGTCATATTTAATTTTATTTGAAAAATTCCCAAAAATCTGAAAATTATGTTACACAGTCCGAACAAACAATTTTTAAAAGAAAACTTTCTCCTCTATCCGATGATGTAAATTTCGTTTTCTTGCGAGTGTAATTATCGGTATTATTACGTATTAAGCGAGAAAAATCGCTAAAAATCGGACAAAACATAAAATAAAACATTTTCTAATTCGAATTTCGAAAAAATCGCTCCGAGGCGTGTTAGGATCTGTCCTAGTGAAGCCGTATGCAAAATTCGGTAGGTCTGCGACCAACCGTCTCGGCGCAATGCGATCCAGAGGCGTGCGCAAAAAGATCGGTGGTCACAAACTTACCTACCTACATAGCTACATACAATGTTTACTGTCGGATTTTATTATATAAGGTACTACATTTCTTGAAAACTGTTAATTAATTTTTTCCGGAAAGTAACAGGGCAACACATGCCTATATGTTAGAGTGAGTAAATTACATAATGTTATGCACGCTTATTTCAAACGAGCGAAATTCGATCCGTCGGAGCGAATTTTCGGTCCTTTCCGTACTTGAAAGTGCACTTCTCTTTTAGGAGCGTTTTCCGATCACTCAGCGGAGCAAAAATTTCGGGGCGAACCAGTAGCGTAGCCAGAAAAATTTTTTAGGGGGGGGGGTTAGGTACTGATGTAACGGATAATCTACATTATGGATCGCATTCTTCATGTCAATAATAGAACTCTGCTAAATTTTAGGGGGGGGGGGGTTCTGACACCCAACCCCCGCCTCTTGCTACGCCACTGGGGTGAACGTTATCAGTATTTTGGGAAACAGAAAGCGGGGTGTTGTTTTCGTGGAAAAGGAGTACTGAAAGAGCATTTTTGCGTTGATACTGAGTCTTTCGATGTCAAAAGGTCGAAACCGACAATTTTTTCTTTCACTCTATCTTTGATCGTTATTTTCTCTCTTTTGAATTAAGTGTGTGCTATATTACTTTAAAACATAATCGGTATTGGGTACATTATACGAAAAAAAAGTAATTTTTAGTCTGTTCTTCCGTTATGCATGGGTCCTAGTATGGCCGAGTGGATATAGACACTGAGCATGGTAGATGGCTGAAGTGTGAAGGTCCCGGGTTCGGGCCAATCGCGCTGCCATAGGTCTAACGGTTGCGTTTTAAGCGGTTTTCTCCATAAGTTGAATAAGCATAAGAACCGCTTAAAAAGTCCCCCGCCCAAAACTGTTCCTTAGTCCAATAGCCCTCGAGCACCTTTGCTTTAATAAACAGTACAATATAGTACTTGCATTGTGTATGCTCGTGCAGCGTACCTCTCTCCGAATTTGCACTCTAGAGGAATTCCCCGAATTTCGATTAAAAATAAAATAAACTTTCATTTATAGAGAAGTACATGTGCAATGGGGATCAAAAGTAGTGTTCATAATACCGGGGTGTTCACATCAGAGAGCGTTTATTGTGTACTAGTTAAATAAACTATTTGAAATGTGAAATGATAAAATGATTCAGGCGAAGAATAGAACTGTTATGTTAAAGTGAAAAATGTAAGTTAATTTTAAAGCAAATAACATTGCATATGACAATTGTACAAAAAAGGTTATTTTTTAAATATATCGGTCAAATGATGTAAGGAGTTTTACATAATTTAAAGGCAGTGGTTTGAAAGTTTGATTTGCGTGATGCACATTGAAAATGTGCAGTTGTTAGGTAGATACGTTTGATGATTGCTTGCTCGCCACCCTCTTTTTCTACCATCTCAGAACATACGTCATAACCTTCACTGTAAAATAATAATAATAATAAATTAAAAGAATAATTTCGTGAAAACGCTGAAAATGTACTGGCTACTGGGACGCCATTACTATCCGTACATTTACGGAATTTTATTCCTGTAAATTCCATTAGAAATTTTGTACCAGTGAGACGCTGGCCCTTGATATATAGAAATTATCCTGTATTCAAGTATAAACGAGGAATTTTCGTAAAATTTTGCGGAAAGTTTCCAGCAATTGTACGGTTGAGTGTTGTGTGTGCTATTAGTTTTTCCCTGTTCTGTCCGATATGGGAACATTTTTCTGTAGCGGAATGGGCAAGTGCTTTTCCATAAAATTCTTGTAGGATTGAGAAGCCTAGAAATTCTTTAATTATCAGCAGTGCTGATTTGCCAAAATATACACAAAAGAATAATTGTTCTTTCGCAGCAATATCGGCAGTCTCATCTGCTAGAATGGAGAATGTTGTATGCAGTAGAATTGTTAATTATAATTTGTTAATACATTGACCAATTCCTTTGAAATAAAGCATAAATGTTTTTTGCAGAATCGCGTGCATTTTAAAAACATGAAATGGCATGAAAATTTCAGTTTCAGAAATAGCAGTTTTACGGGAAAAAAAAAAAAGAGCATAAGAAAGAATTAAGTCAAACGTGTTTCTTGAAGTTCATAAATTTCCAAATCCTACTAATATTATAAATGTGTATGTTTGTGTGTTTGGATGTTTGTAAATCAATCATGCAAAAACGGCTGAATGGATTTGGATAAAATTTTAAATGCAGATAGCTTATACCCTGGATTAACATATAGGCAACCTTTCATGCATATAGCATAAATAGTTCTTTTACAGAGACATTCAAAATAATTTTAATACTACATTACGCTCTATGGGCATCTTTGTAACTACTGAACCGATTCTAAAACTTTTTTCACTGATAAAGAGCTACACTATTCCTGAGTATTATAGGCTACATTTCATGCATATTTAGTAAATAGTTCTTTTACAGGGACTCTCATAAGAATTACATTACGCTCTTCGGGTATCTCTGTAACTATTGAACCGATTCTAAAACTTTTTTCACTGATGAAGAGCTACACTATTTCTGAATATTATAGGCTACCTTTCATGGATATAGCATAAATCGTTCTTTTACAGCAGCTCTGAACCTGTGGGGCGCGACCCCCAAGTGGGACGCATAGCGTTTGCAAGGGGGGGGCTCGAGAAAAACCAAAGAGCAAGTAGTGATCATGTTTTTTAAAAAATATCTTATTTATTCTCATTTTTAGTCAAAAATATATCCATTTTCGCTTAAAATGTTCATTCAAACTTTATTGATAACATTATATTGTAGAAAATTAGACTAAATGTTCATTGTTAAAGATTAAAAACCGAATGTATGCTGAAAAATGTGAGGGTGTGCGCTACCGTAAGTTAGCCTTTGTTGTGGAGGGCGACGTTAAAAGCTGCCGCTGTTTTACAGAGACACTCAGAGGCGGATCTACGGGGGGGGCTATAGGGGCTATAGCCCCCCCCCATTGAAACTGAATTTAGACTAGATAGAATAGAGTTCTGATGCTTAGTTAAAAACTGCGTGTCTAAAATCGGTTATTTTGAAATTTTAATTTACATTTTTGATTTATTACTCTGATTTTTAGACTTGACCTCAATCAATGGTTTTTAACCCTTTCGTTCCCAGGCTACAGGTATTTTCAAAACTTGAGTCCCAAGGAATCGCCCGAAATTTCGTCTTCTAATTGAAACATTTCGGTTTCTTTTAAGGATGATCAGTAACCTAGTTTTACCCTATATACGTGAGTAGCGCAGAACAGCTAATTGTTTGAAAGGGTTATGGTGAGCAAAGAACAGTGTTTGAGCGATGATGTCCATTCACCCCCTGCAAAGTCAT
The DNA here is from genome assembly GCA_038373885.1 of Cheiracanthium punctorium. Lineage (NCBI taxonomy): Eukaryota > Metazoa > Arthropoda > Arachnida > Araneae > Cheiracanthiidae > Cheiracanthium > Cheiracanthium punctorium. The sequence continues at coordinate 23,488 of JAWZYV010012880.1, forward strand.
AAAAAGGGGGAGCTAAATACATAAAATACATATATATAATTCACTCTTAAACATAAACAGTCTTTGCGCGCGCCTTGTGCGGTGCGCGTCTCGGATTCTGTACTGATGTGTACCTGATGTGGGATACCTTATGATAGATGTACAAACAGACCACAAATTAAACATAGACCGGACACCGCTATGATTTCTCTGTGACTTAAGTGATCAGAAGCAGTGGGAGGGGCTGAGAGGTACCAAATGGTCCCAAAGACTGTTTGCAAGTTCATGAACAAAAGATCGGTACTCTTTCGCTTTGTAGAAAGGGGAAAGCGCAGCGACCCCCCCCTAAGGAAGAGGAGTGAATTCGCCAATCGTCATCTTTGGGACCTCCTTGGCAGCTGACAGCTCCTCCTACAGCTCCTGATGATTTTAGTCACAGCGAAAGCATAGGGATTGTCTGGTCTAAGTGTATTTTGAGGTCTGTGGATGTACATAGTGAGGGGATGGGGGAGTTTAACATAGACATCAAGTGACTAGGAATCCCAAGTGGCTATCTTCTGTATCATTGTGAAAGGTTCTTTTGTTCCGCCATTTGGATTTTCAGGGATATTTTGAAAGAATACTATTACTATAACTAATTTTCCTTACCTGGTTTTCGGACATTTACTGTTTATACAAAAGTACACCCGTTTTGAATGTTTAGGAATGGTGGAAGAATTTTTTGGAAGTAACTGTAGTCCTTTCAAATCAGGCTTCAAAATCTTAGCCCATTGAAATTGCTTTCGCCGCTTGGTCGTTCTTTTCGGGTGAAGCGCTAGTGCGATTCATTTGTTCTCTATTTAGCTCCGTTCGTGTGTAGAATTAATTTAAATGCAAATATTATGGCCCCAAGAAAGCGGTCATTGAATCGTAATGTAGGTGATTATTTTATGAAAATTCCAAAAACTGATAATTTGTCTAGTGAGAGTGAAACCGCAAATCATCTGGAAGTAATCATAAATGCACAGCCCCAGAACAAGCTATTTCAAGGAGAACAACACTCACAAAATACAGGGTGAATCTAAACTCTTGGGCAAAACTTTAAGGGGTGATAGGGCACACAATGAGGAATCGTATTCACATAGCAATCTGGGGTGAAACGCAGTTTTAACTTACCCGGTAATAATCACTTTTGGAAAAGCATTGAAGTGTCCGTCTAATTTATTAACCAAGTTTCATAAGCAATAGGCTCGTCTCCGAAAATTTCATCCATGAAATAAAATAAACTTTTTAAACTATCCACTTTAGTCTTCTGTCTTCGGAGAAAAATACATTAGTTTCTGACGAACAATGGTCGGCAAGTGACTGTTGTTTCAGCACTTTTTCCGAAGTGATTATTAACAGCTATACGAAGACGACGTTGCCGACCCCACATTTCTATGTGATTCTGATTCCTTATTATGTGCCCTATCACCCTTTAAAGTTTTGCCCAAGAGTTTAGATTCGCCCTGTATACATGCATCACTAACAGGCAGTTTGTAAAGAGGTCCATTATTAGAAAGAATACAATGATATCGCTATGGAAAAAAGAGGTATGATTTAAATTAATTTTTTCAGACATTGTTTTTCCTATGAAGTGTTAAGTCCTAGAAGGTTCGAATATTTTATTTTATCGGAAATTCGCACACCTTTCTCGAAATTCGATTACGTAATACCAGGTGCGTAGCCAGGAAAAATTTTCGGGGGGGGGATATGCTCCTGGAAAATTTTTCGGGGGGGGGGGGGATATGAACTTATATGTGTATAAATAGACTGAATTTCATCACTAATCCAAAAATTTCGGGGGGGGATATATCCCGATAACCCCCCCCTTGGCTACGCCCCTGCGTAATACTATATGTAGACAGAAAAATGAAATATACAGGCGACATGTAAAAAATCGTGCCAAATGTCGTCAAGCTTCGATAGCCAGGGCCTCTGAGAGAAATTTTATAAGGCGGGACGAAAGTCTTCCCGGCCCCTTTAGTAAAGCACAAGTTTCGAAAAAACAGGAGGGACGGAAGGGATTTTTTTTTTTTGTAAAACTGCTCTTTTTAATGATTTTCATACAAAATGCTAAAAGGAAAGAGAGTGGGAGGGAAGTTTGTCTGATACGTAATGATACTTTTAATTCATGTTCGAAGATTGAAAAAAATACTAATATTTAAATGGTAGAATTAACATTTCTGCCATCTAAATCATTCTAGAATTATCCCAGATAGCACAGTTGTCCATTTTATATCCATTTCTGATCCATCTCGCCCATATTACGTCCATGTCTATAGATAGACATCCAGAAGACGTATATTTATGGACATAATCTGGAAAATCCAGAAACTGTCCATGAATAGACCAAAATTAGACATGGAATTTCCAGAGTAAGTCTTTTCTATAGACGTATCCCACATAATCCACAGTACCTTAGTGAAATGGAAAGAAGCATAGATGGAGATATCCAAGACTTCACACAAGAAATTTCACGACCTAAGTAGGTCCATATATAGACATTGATGTCCAAGACTTGCCCATACTAAGTCCATAAATAGGCAAGCACGTCCATGTTACGTCTATATAGATGTCTGTAAGAAATCATATGGACGTCCTATAGTGCCATATTGACGTAAAAGGGACGAGGATCCGACGAATCGTGGATGTTTAATGGACATGTCAACTTGTCTATATGACGTCTTCTGGGAGGGTTCTGGACAAGTTTGTGCTATCTGGGATGTATTCGAAATTTAGTCTATTTAAAAAAAAAGATTTTTAATTAAAGATCTTTAGCCTCATCAGACCCGACAAAAATCTCACATGTTAAATTAAAGAGCAATCTCATAATTATTTAGAAAAAACCTATTACATTTAAAAATGACAAGTAGAAAGCGCATTTTGAAATAATTTTTCGAATAAAAGCTTCATTCCCAATCACAGTTTCAGTAGTAAAAAGTTGCAATCATCCATAAAGGAAGATTGACAAGAAACTTTGAAAGGTAAAGGACGCCCTACGAGTTCTTTTCAGCTATTTGAATATCGCAAATAAGCAAAAAATATTAACAAATTCGACTTCGGAAATTTCACTAACATTCAAATATTCTTTTCTGTAACGGCAAACAAAAATAAATTGTGTGCGTCAGTGTGTAGGGTTTGCACATTCCCATGCGTTAACATCCTTTATTCAAAATTAAAGCATCGACGCATATGCACATCCATTCAGAACTACAAAAAAATCTCAAAGAATCGTTTTAAGAGTGGAAAGAAAAAGGTTCACATATGTGTACCTCGGGACCCCTCTCGTAGGGCCTGTGGATAACTGTACCCAAATTATTGAATACCCAGCAAGTTAGCCCCCCCCCCTTTACCCAATCCTAGATCCGCCACTGGAGACACTCAAAATCTAGTCACCCTTCTTCGGTGTCGGGTGTCCCCAATTTCTTGGGTGTCCCCAATTCACCTTGGGAATCCCCGACTCTTGGGTGTCCCCAAATCGGAGACACCCAAAACCTAGATCCGCCACTGGAGACACTCAAAATGATTCTAATACATCTCTTACGTTAACGCTCTATGGCATCTTTTTAACTACTGAACCGATTCTAAATTTTTTTTACACTAACAGAAAGCTGCACTACTCCTAAGTATTATAGGATACCTTTCCTGCATATAGCATAAATAGTTCTTTTACAAGGACACTAAAAAAAATTCTAATACATTACTCTATATGGATATCTCTGTAACTACAGAAACGAGTTTAAAGATTTTTTACGGTCATTTTGGTCTATAGTGCTAGTGTCAAACTATTCTTTTTTGTTATTCACACATGCTTCATTTCTCTCTGGACCTAATTGTAAAGCCGACGCGATCGAAGTCGTGGGTAGAATCTAGTTTGTTGATAATCAATAGAAAGAAAATAAAAACTTAGTTCTTTAAATACGCTTGACAAGCAAACTATGAAATGTGAAAATAAAACTATAGAACTAGGTCAAATAAACTAATAAGAAACTTGAAATGATAAAAGTACAATTCAGGCGAAGAATGTATCTTAAATAGTAATGTTAGAACAAATAAGATTACAAGATAAAATAGGAAAATGTCCTGATTTTCTGCCACGCATGTGTTGAAATCTGCGACGGATTGATGCAATTTTGTTTGTGTGTGTGGGGAGGTTACTTCGAAGATTCACATACGCAAACACATCCATTTTATGGAAGTGAAATAGGGATTTTTAAATTGATTTATTTTTAATGAGAGGGCGGTCGCCTTTTACGTCCCTCCCCTTTAATTCGTCCTAGCAATTAGGAAAGTAATCTTTTTTTCTTTCCACAGAAATTTTACAGCGAGTTGTTGCAGTATGTTAAAATACATAAATTACTTTACTTCCGGAAAAGGGTAGGTGACATTTTTTGTATATGATGCCTAATTTTTTTTTAAGTCACATTTTCAAGGGGGGGTCAAGTGACCCCCCCTTGAAAATGTTGAACCCCCTTGTTTGACCCCCCTTTCCGACGCCCATGCCGTTGGTTTCGGTTGAGCTGCTGCTATTTCCTGTGTCCAAGCGTCATCGCAAGCAAAACTTCTAGAGCTCTTGTTGTATGGCATCATTTCGTGTTCCAATATTTGTTGAGTAGTAGGTCTTCTATATGGGTCAAGGGCGGACCCAGAAACTTTTTTCGGAGGGGGCGCAAATCGTAAATACTCATTTTATATAGTGTAACGAACACTCACTATTGGTGAAAGCCCCATTTATCTAGTGTAAATATACTTTTCTCGGAGGGGGCGCGCCCCCTGCGCCCTCCCCCTGGATCCGCATTTGATATGGGTCCACCCTTAGAACGACAGTCAGAAAGTTTAAAACGTGACAGCATTCAGATTTCTGTATTTCAGAATAGGGAAACCTTGCTTGCAGAATATTCTCAATTGCCGAGCCCTATAAAAAATTACAATAAATGTGTTATTTCAGTAATTTTTTTGCATTGCTGTATACAAATAGTTATGCTAGTGATTAAACTGTAATTAAAAGCAATATAGACAGTTTTGAGTGATTTTTATCTATTGGTTATGATATTCTGAGCTACAGTTTACGTGTTTTGAAGTCAGCGAGTTAATAGCTATCCAGATAACTGTATTTTTAAATGGAAAATCTTAAGCTCCGCTCTCCACAATTTTGGGTAAAGTCGTTCGTCTCTCGTATTAACTATTTATTAACACTTAGTTTGTGTTAATATCCGGGTTATACTTAGCAGCTTACTTCGAATATTTATGATAATTTTACGTTTACTTGAATGATTGTTTGTAGAATGTTTCCAGACATACCTTTCTCTACCAAAATTAAAAACTTTTTCAATATACACATACAGCCCAACTTTAAGAATTTGCAAAGATGGTCTATTTTAAGGTTATGAAATAGTCATGAAAATAAACTGTTATTGTGGAAAACAAGAGCTCATTATCTTGCATAGTAAAACTCTAGATGTGCTCTTGTTTTCTCACCACTAAGGAATTAAAGCCCATTCCAAAAAACCGGAAAGAAAAATGAGGCTGCTTTTTTTTTTTTTTTTTTTTTTTTTTTTTTTTTTTTAATGGAGAGGTGCTGCATTTCCTTCAGGCTAATTTTTTTTTTATTCTTGTTAACCCTTTGAGGCGCAACCCTTTACCAATGCTGAAAAAAGGGAAGTCGTTGCCATTGCTCGACATAACTACCAGCAAGATGGCGGACGATCGAAACGTTCATCGCGTGCCACAGATCTAGAGACCCTTTTTTGACGACAGCTGGCAATGAACGTTTCGATCGTCCGCTATCATGCTGGTAGTTAAGTCGAGCGATGGCAACGGCTGCCCTTGTCAGTGCTGTTAAAAAGAATCGTGACAATTTTTTTACGGGAAATGACGTGCTAAAAAGTAAAGGATTCTCGTGGATCTATGTCACCCGAAACTATTTTTATAGAAATCAAATCTATTCTTCGTGACTGGCAGCAGTGAAAACGTCATAGTTTGGTGTTCCCAAAGCGGGAACACTGCGCGTTAAAGGGTTAAAGTTTTAAAGTCAGATTAGGAACAACTTTATTGTATTACTGAATATGTATAAAGAACAGTTTATTTTATAACGTGTTTACTTACTTCAAATAACTTTAATAGCAGTGGCCTTTGTTCTTTTCACCAGTCCATTTTTTTTCTGAGCTGGAGTGTGGCAGGTTCAAATCCTGTGAAACTTAGTACGGTCATTCCGTAAGTCCAGACGTCAAAGGAGATGCCGTCGACTTTAGGCTTATTACACTGTTTGTGTTTTAAGTCGAACATTTGTAAAGAGGGCGCTACTGTATTCGGTCGATAGGTCTGAATTCTAGATCCCAACATTCTGGAGGGCATGACGTCAGTCGTAGTCCGTACCTGCAAACAAGCTCTGTGAATTCAGGGTTTTTTTTTTTTTAATGTAAAGCTCTTGATTTTAAAAACTGGGTATGAAGAAAAGACATTTGAAATTCTGATAATCTATTAATCTATCTATTTTTTTAAAAATCTTGCGCGGATTACTATTTTGCAGATGTGAATGAACAATAATCATAATGTCGGTGAAATGCTACTGCCCATTGCATGTCGGTGAAATGCTACTGCGATTCTCTATCGAGAGCTGTGTAGATAAAAACAGAAAGTATTATGGATCGTAAGTCCTTACTTGAGTGTGTGTGTGTGTGTGTGTGTGTGAGTCTTAAATAATAAAAAAGATAATTCTTAACTGTCTTCAGGCCTGACGAGAGGGGGAATTTCCTCCGTGCCCGGGTTTTCTTGGGGCTCGTGATTATAAATTTCCGAAAACTTTATTTTGTATAGATAGAAAGAAGAATACGTGAAATTCAGCACCGACTCGAATAAGTAAAGCTGATGCCCTAAACACTGTATTACTAACGTCACATACCGTGGTCATACTTACCTAGGCTTAGAAGGGGTTCTATACTTACCCGTTTCACACGCAAACCGTTTTGAGAGGGCTGAGACTTATTTGGCAGTTTTGGGGCCGCAGTGCTAAAAATACAATATGCTAACCCTTTGAGGCGCAACCATTTCCCAATGCTGAAAAAAGGGCAGTCGTTGCCATCGCTCGACTTAACTACCAGCAAGATGGCGGCCGATCGAAACGTTCATCGAGTGCCACAGAGCTAGAGACCCTTTTTTTGACGACAGCTGGCTGTGCGGCACAGATATGATTCGGTGTGTCATTTATGATTCGGTGTTTGACTTTTTTTCAACTTTCACTTATTTGATAATTCCTTCCGAATTTTTTTCACAAGTACTCTTCCTACATAAAAGATCTTTTATCGATGCACGATTCTATTAATCATTTTAAGCACCAAAAGATGGTGCAACGTTTATACATAGAAAAATTGCAGCTAATCTATTATCATTTTATGGTTAACTGTCAAACTCCTACTATTCTAGAATGTAATATGTTAACGAAATGATATCGATGGTACTAAATGTCCTTGAAGGACGAAAAGAGGGCATCTGAAAAATGACAAAATCTGTGTTTTCTCTCCGAAATGGACCATATAGTTTATTCGTGGAATGCCTCTTACCTTTTTACTGGATCCTCAGTGGTTGCCGCACAACCAAAATCTGCAAGGACGGCTTTCATATCTTTTGAAATCCACACGTTGCAAGGTTGGAGATCCATGTGGCAAATTTTAGAGCTGTGTAAGTAATTCAGTCCGCTGGCCACTTCGTACGTCAGTGTTTTGGCAGTTAAGAAACTGTCCTGCTTTGCCAAGAAACTGGTAGATAAAAACAAGTCCCGAAGGTTACTTTCATACAGAGGCGTCACAAACATGTTGAATCCTCTGAAGTCGAACATGTCAAGAAGTGGTACGAGGTTGGGGTGGTCGAAATCTGACCACATACATAGCTCAGTAGACGTCGTTTCTTTTCAACGGACGACTTTGCAAGCACGTTTATTTCCTGCGGCGTCCGTTACTTTAAGGACTTTTCCAAATGTTCCACGGCCGAGTTTTGACACGGCTACGTACTTTTCATTTTCGTGATTCTTTATTTTCTTGAAAGGGAGACGAGGTCTCTTTTTCCTACACAGTGGCAAGCAGTTACCCATATTGGCAAGTGGAAAATGTAGTATCTACTCTTGGAATATCGATGAAGAACGGAGTAAAAAGATTCACATCATAGAAACAGTTAAAGATCAAGGAAGAGACATACTTTAGACCACTTCAAAGCCACGCAAATAGTAGGGATATTTTCAACAAAAGTGAATTGTCAACAATGAGTGTTTTCAGCATGAAAGAACTCGGTTCGATCTATTGTTGCTGTTTCGTTTTTTTTTTTTTTTTTTTTTTTCATTGTTATCCGGGTGAAAATACTTAAAAAAGCATTATTGAGACCTCGGTACGTAACCGCATGCCTCATCCTTCCAACAATGCTTTAATAACTAAGAAAGTGGTTTTTGCCATAGATTTAGGAATACCTAGATTGCTCATCCAATATTCATAATCGTGTGCTTTTAGTTGCCAAAAACGCACCCCATTTCTGCCGCTATCATGGCTGCCGTCGATGTAAAATAAAGCATATGTTGCAATACTTCAGAAAAATAAATAAGTTCGAGGGAAAATATTTCGTACGAGTACTTTTTAAAATACAGATCGTTCTAAAATCATTGAAAATACCATTATAATTTAAGTTATTGCCATTCTGCGCATGCGCATGCCACTATCATGGCTACCATTTGTAGGCAACAAGTTTTCTCTCGTTATGCTCAATCTAGAGATTCCAAATCTATGGTTTTTGCAGAAACAGCATAAAACTGTTCACGACTTCTATTAAAATGTGTATTTTATTGAACATTACAATATCATCTTTTTAAAGCTTTGGTCTCTTTGTTTAAGATAAATTATGTGATAGATATTTTTCTTTATCCCTTGGCACGAAAAGGCATTTTTGAGTTAGAACACTACTCTTCTATCAGGGTGATGCGTTATTGTGAACTTTTCAGTGAAAAGCTGTGTTATTCGCCACTATTCAGTGGTGGTTGCTTAGCGATTTGCTCGTGCGGATAGTCGATAATCTTTTCCCCAGCCCAACTAGCACACATACGTTGGGTTATTGATGGCATGTGGTTGGCACAAGGTTGTTACGTTGGGCAAACGTTGGATGTCCATATAGAAATGTCGATATTCTGTTGGCTAAAGGTTGTGTTGGGCAACCATTGGTAAACAACCGTTGGCCATCGGATAACTGAATGTTGTGTTGGGCAACCGTAGGTAAAACAACCGTTGGCCATCGGATGGCTGAATGTTGTGTTGGGCAACCGTACCATTGCGCATGCGCAGCGACACACATTCAGGAAACCGGGAAGCGATAGATTCATGTCCGTTCGCCGTTCCGTTTACGCCATTGCTTGTTATGATGTGTTGATACACTTTTATAAAGTGATTGATAGTTGAAATCTGAAACGAATATTTATCTTTTCAGCTATATTTCTGTGAATTTTATTCGTTGCATAGGTTCGTAGTAACTTGAATCACGATAACTATTATTATTAATGCATTGATTATAGTTCGATTGTCCAGAAGCCTAACGATCTTCAAAGTATGTAAACAAACAACTTACTATGCAGCTATCGTAATAAATATATAATAATTGCACAGTGCTTATTAAAAGATGCGTTTTGGATTACTAAACAATGCTAGACAGCTTAATAATAAAGTTTTATTTGCTCATAGATGTACAACAGTCGAGAAGGTAAAATTGGACACAATTGTTTTCTCCTAATAAGTTTATTCTGAAAAAAAATCAACTTGAGCCGTACTTATATTTTGCAAGATTATAATGACTAATGAGATTTCAGATTTAGAAGTAGTTATTAAACTAACACTACTTCAATTTTGAAATCTCGTTGATTCACAGTGGTTAATCAACAACAAGGATTTAAATTTGTGCATCAAAATTGTTTTGTTGTTAAAGGTATGTATAAAATATTATACAGTTTTAAGAATTCAGTTATTTTAATATTTTACAAATGTGTTATAGTACTTTACAGTTCATATATATACCTATATTTACCAACTTCATTTTGTTATTTATTTATTATTTTAGAAGAGATTTTTGTATCTACACCTGTTATATGCTACAGGACTCAAATTTTATGAGAAAAATACATAATCTATATGCAATCAAACACTCTTTGAGAGTACTGGAAGAAAAAACATTTTTATTGCTTTGACAAGTCTCTTCTCTTGCGTATTTTAGTTGAATGAAAAATATCAGTAGCTCTTTAAGTAATACGCTGTGACTGAGAATTCAGGTCCATGAACTGAAATCAATACTGATTTTTTAAAACTTTTCTTCAGACATTCTATTTTTTGCATTAGAGAAAGGATGCGCTATGGAAAAAAAAAGTTCTCTCTCTCTCTCTCTCTCTCTCTCTCTCTTTTTTTTTTCAAAATTTTGTGCAATGGTAATTATGCGGGACGTGTCGTAACTTTTTTTTGTGTACCATCAACGACTTTTTTCATTTTATGTGCTATAGCGTGTAAGCAGCATCGCTAATACATTCTGTTGTACTGATATCTTTCTCATAGTCAGATAATATAGATGCACCCGTGTGTTGATACTTGCATGCGTCCTTGCGATACTTGCATGCGTAATGCATATGCATTACGCATGCAATATTTTTTTTCTTTTACTTAGCAGTTAATATCTACAGTTAACTGAAAATAAAAATAGAACTACGAAATGTCATTGTATTCCATACCAATTTTATCCGGGCAAACTAAAAGTTAAGAATCTAAAAAATTATGTAAATTGAAATAAATGTAAAAAATAATAAATAAATATTTTAGTAAAGAATGATTTCTGTGGCATTCTTCAGTGACTTTATACTCCTATTGGATTTCCCCACATGAATATTTAAAAAAAAAAAAAAAAAAAAAAAAAAAAGAGAGAGAGAGATTAAGCCTCCTTACAAAAGTTTCAATTGAGTAAATTTTTAGAGGTTTTGAGAGACACTTTACAAAAGTAACTGTCAAAGGAGAAGGAGGGATATGAATCATATTTCAAAAAATAAGCATTCTTTCCTTTAACGTTATATGTTTTTTCTTTTAATTAATTCGAAAAGTTTTTATGATTCTTGTTTGCCTGCCGTCCTGGTTCTCTAAAACTGTAAAGGATAGCTTCTGAAAGGACCTTCTAAATATTTTCCTGCTTCCGATCTCTCCCCCCTCCTTTTTTTTTAAACAGTTCATAAGTTACACTTGCAATATTAATTTTCCTCATAGTGCAAAATAGGTTAGTTTTCTTCAGATTAATATATGTTTGTAACTTGACAGATCGTTTACTATTTGAAAATAACACATTTCTGTTAGTGACGGGACTAGAGCCAGTTTTAAGCAAAAATGTTGGGAGGGGGGGGGGTGTAAAGACAAAATTTTCTGACGATATATACCAATATGCTTTCAAAAATATACACCGATTATCTGGCCTCTTGGGCGGTTTCCTCCAGATGTAGCGTGAATACGCATTAAATCCCCTAAAAGTCCTTCGCCCGAGGCACCCCCCACCCTAGGCAGATACTTAATGTGCATGTTTGCCTTAAATACACACTACATTACATGATCTGGAATGAAGTTGGCTTGAGGGGACAAAAGGGACTTGTTTACTAGCACAAAAATCACTAAAAGGAAAGTTGTAACAAGACTATGTTCATGATATAGTATAACTTATAATAAACTGTCGGCAGAACTGGTAATTTATACACTGAGCATTTTACAGATTGGTGATTAAAGCTGAAATTTGCTGACAGTCCTTTGGCAACTGACGATTTTGTCGACAAAAGTACTTTTTAGGGGGGGTGGGGTGTCCGCTCGCCCTCCTCCTAAGCGCACAGAAACCCACTGTTGAGGTGGAACCATATTTGATGAAAGAAAAAATGTGACTATTTGATAATATGCTTCGTTCTACATATCTGCCGTCCCTTAAAACTTATCTGAATCTGTCACTGCATTTGCTGTTAGTAAAATAATTAAAAACTTTAATTTCAAATTTGACAGTTTTTTATATATCTATAGAAATGTTATGAAATAGCACATCAATTTGTCAAACATTCGTCAAATATAATTATCCAACATTAGGTTTCTGCATTGGCCTAAAATATGAAACTAACCTATAAATGTAACGGTTAACAATTATGATAGCTAAATGTTAAAAATAACCAATTTCCAACAGTTGGATAATAGAGTGACAACATACAGATTTTACGGTGTCCCAATGTATACATTTACACGTTAACCCAACGTATGCATTTATACGTTAACATAATGTATGCATTAATACGTTAGCCCAACGTATGCATTAATACGTTAGCCCAACGTATGTATTTATACGTTAGCCCAACGTATGCATTCATACGTTAGCCCAACGGTTGGAAATATGTTGGCAAAACGTTAGAGCATACGTTGGCCCAACGTAATAAATAACCAGTTACCAACCGTTGGATAACCGTAAGCCAACGTGTCATTTCAACGTTGCCCCAACGTATGTGTGCTACCTGGGAGTATGGTTGCCATTAAAAACAACTTTCCACATATTTTTATGCATAATCCTCATGAGATTGGCGTATTTAGCATCGTAAAATATTTCATCTTTCCTCGGGGACAAATTTCCCAGACGTACCTTTTTCACGTACGCTTTTATGTGTTACTTACACAATATTATGTAATTATTTCAAACTTTTTCTCATATTAAAAGCATATTTTAGATATTATAAATCAGTACTGTGTTAAAGATGTGTATTTTTCCATTTTTAAGCTTTTGCTTGCATTTGCATGTTCTCTTGATTTTATTTATCACATTCAGAATTTTTACTGTCACAGACGAATGCAATAACAAGAACTCACCATTATTTAGAGATCAAATTTCAGTTTGAATTTCATATTCTCACTATTTACTTAGAATTGTTAAATTCACGAAACTGGTCGGTGTTTTCTCAAGATTCTCTAATGTTCCTTATGCCTCCTCAAATGATTTTAATGCTGTATGCGGAGGAGTCTAAATTCAACTTCCAATGCTTTTCTAAAACTTTATCGGATACATTCTAAACACTTTGCATACGATTGGTTGCATAGTTATCTGAATATAATAAATTTAAGGTAGACCGATCAGTGAGTGAGCAAGCGCAGCGAATAAGCAATTTCCCTTTCTGAAATCCCTTTGCTGAAAATATGCAATTTCAGTAAATGAACATCACAATGTCAATATCTGTTCATTTACTGAATTCTTGAATAATTTTTTGACTGAAAAACTTCGAAAAAGCCCACTTATAATTTATAAGATTCTCCTTTTTACATACATATATTAAATGTAACAAAATGTGACACATAGGTAAATACAAAAATTTATAACAGAAAATATTATGGTCGATTTAAAAACAAATGTCGTGTTAGAATTTGAGGTTTATGTGCCGTAACATTAACTGTTTTCGTTTTCCCCCAATTTATAGCTGGTGATATGGTTCACCCTCATCCTTCCTCTATAACACTGTATACATATAAATGTCGTTGCTTCAACTATTTTTTAATAATTAGCGTTAAAAGTTGCCGCAAACTCACGCCCTACCTCGTCCCAAAGTTACCCTGCTAGTCTCAAAGTAACAAGGGTTTACTGTATAATATGGAGGTTGTTTTTTATGCAAAACACGTAATGATCTCGATCCAAAATAGCGTGTGTATAGCATTAATAGTTCTTGTACAGGAACACTCAAAAGATTCCCAATACATCTCGCAATGTTTGAAGACGGATGCATCACTAAATTTGGACTAATAAAGGACTGTCGTGTTGGAAAATACACTCACTTCCAAAAGTTAAGCACGAAGATGTAAAATGCAAAAAAATCAACAAATGCTGCTTTGATTGACACAAAATTCGGCAAGAAAGTAGCATACATATTTATGCATAAAACAAAATGAATAATTATATGCAGAAATGAAAACAATATTAAATTTTTGTAAGTTATCAGATAATGACATACTGGAGACTTAACAGAATTATGTATAAAATGAAAATAAACAGCATAAGATAAAAAAAGGACATTAATAGGGTATGTGATCCCCCCTCATCTGTATACAAAGTTTACAGCTTGTGGCCGTGCTTTCAATTAGGTGGTCAACCACCGCAGAATAAAGCAATCGTCATTCTTCTTGTAGAGCGGTTTCTAGCTCAATAAGAGTGGCTGGAGGTGGGAAACGTGAAGATACAGCACGACCGAGAGCATCCCAAAGATTTTCAATGGGATTAAGGTCGGGCGAATATGCTGGCCACGCCATACGCGCAATCCCTTCACTCCCAGGTAGTCATCGACGATGTCATCTCTATGGGGACGTGCGTTATCGTCCATTAAAACAAAAGTAGGGCCAACTGCTGCAGCGTGCAATCTCACAATGGGTTCTAGGACTTCATCTCAATACCGGACAGCCGTCACAGAACCCCGTTTAAAGATGTGCAGGTCGATGCGGTATCCTAATGAAATTCCTGCCCACACCATAATGCTTCCGCCTCGGAATGCGTGATGTTCGGTGATGTTTTGGGGCTAATTGCGTGTTCCTTGTTCACGCCATATCCTTATACGCTTGTCATCTGGTTCCAGAGCAAATCTTGACTCATCAGTAAACATGACATTGCCCCAGTCAGACACAGTGCAATTGACATGTTCCTGGCACCATTTTAATCGTGCCCCTCTTGATTGGACGGATAGAAAAACACAAACTCGAAGTACCCGGGCGTACAGTCCACTCATATGTAATCTTCGGCGTATAGTAGCTGCAGATATCACCTTACCAATGGACGCTGTAACCATAGATGTCACACGTGTGGAGGTCGCTCTGCTATTCCGCTGGGCTAAAATAGCAATATATCGATCTTCCGCGGGGGTTGTAACCCTTGAGCGACCGGCTACGGGCCTTCGGACAACTGTCTGTGTGGTTTGGAATTGTTTCCATAAACGTGAAATTACAGAATGATGAACGCCGAAGAAAAGAGCAACATCTGTGATCGACTGTCCTGCCTCAATGCGCCCCACAGCACACCAGCGCTCAGAATCTTCCATTCGTGTTCTGGAAGTCATAGAAACACGTATGTCTTGAAAACAAATTGTACGAAAGTTTTAAACACCTTCTATCAGCACTTACTGCCAACTTCTGTAACCCTTCATAAAGCTGGCATCTTATAAGACTGCCCTTTTTGCATATTTCTTGACACGAAAGCGCGATTGGCTGTTACCTAACATATTTGCATACTTCCATCTACCTCTGCAGCGAATTTCATCCTCTTCAATTCTGATTGGCTTCCGGAAATTAGTATTTTCCTCTCCGTGCTTAACTTTTGCAAGTGAGTGTATTTTATACTCTGAGCGCTTGGCATTATTTATCTTTACTTTTATTTTTTATTTTACTTATTATTATTACCTTTACTTTTTTTAAATTTCACAACCAAGTCGAAACACCATATTTAGTTTTTCATAATTCAGCACCAGGAGTCCAATAATTTGGCCAACACTGTTTATTAGATACTAGTTTCACGAAATATTTATTAACGCGGTATATTGTGCTTTGATCAATATTGCCCTAGCATATCTAATAACTATTACTTATAGTATCTTTTACTGATACCAATATATTTTCGTTTTTCAATCGTTAATGCTTAATTTAAAGAAACGGTTTAGATATTTGCCACGAATGTAGTCTTTTATTCTTTGGTGATTCTTTGCAATTTACGCATTAGCATAAACGATAATCATTTCACTTTATGGCTGCTACTAAAACAGTTCTCCATACATTTTTATGCATAATTCTTGTCAGATTGGTGTATTTAGCACCGCAAAATATTTCCTGCGATTCGAAAACGTGTCCAGTTTAAAAATTTAATCAAAAATAATGCTGGATAATTCATTGTTGAAAAAACAGCATTCAATTCTTTTTCTGGCAACGTAATATAAAATATGGAATTATTTCGTGCGTGGCGTATGTTTTGCTTGTGAGTCCGTTATTCTGATTGAGTTCCGAAAGCGGTTTTAAACTCGTTACATAAAATGACGAAGATTTCACATGCGGAAACTCAGTTATTTTAAAGTAATTTAATTTATTTTTTTCAACTGGCAATTTTATTCAGTTTTACTGTTTCCCTGACAACCAAACCACAAGATATCTTTCCGAAATTTTTAGGCAGCTTCTATTGAATTGAAAAGCCTTCTTTACTTAAAAATTCGTAAAAAATCTCCTAATTTATATTTTTCCTCCGTTCTTCTTTTAAAAGTGAGCGAATTGTATGCTCCGTCTTTTGCCGAAATATGAAAAAGTTATGACAGATGGAATGAAAGATGCAACAGTTTTAAAATTATTTCACGCAAATGTCGTCAAAAGAGGAATTTTTTTTTTAAAATTCCAAAAATCGGCAAAATATGTTACATAGTCAAAACAAACTGTTTTCGAAAGAAAATTTTTTCCTCTATCCGATGATGCAAACATCGTTTTACTGCGAGTGCAATGACCGGCGTTATTACGTATTATGCGAAAAAAATCGCTAAAAATCGGACAAAACATAAAATAAAACATTTTCTAATTCGAATTTCGAAAAAATCGCTCCGAGGCGTGTTAGGATCTGTCCTAGTGAAGCCGTATGCAAAATTCAGTAGGTCTGCGACCCACCGTCTCGGCGCAATGCGATCGAGAGACGCGCGCAAGAAGATCGGTGGTCACAAACCTACCTACCTACCTACCTACATAGCTACATACAATGTTTACTCTCGGATTTTATTATCTTTTCTCTCGGATTTAAGATTATTTTGAATTGGCGCCCAACACTAAATACGTTATCTGCAAGGATTGCAAAAAACAAATGTCGAGAGGTTGGCTATAATTTTACTTCAGTTTTATAAACGTTTATTTTCTCACTGTATGGACTCGAAAAAGAATTCATTCATATATATATATATTGTTATACACACACAATTGAATCTCCCTATAACGAACTCGCTCGGTTACAGTTAAAAAAGTCGCTATAGAGAAAATTTCGTTGTAAAAAAATTAGAGATTTTTGCAGTTATTTCAGCAAATATTAGAAAATTTTTAGTTAATTTGATGTTTAAAAGTATTAAATTATCACTTTCAATTAAAAATAAATTGGTGTTTATTATAAATTTGTTAAACTTACGGTTTCTTATGGTTTGAACATATCATTGTATAAATGAAATGTTCAAAAGTGAAGACAATCCACGAATTTAGCGAATAAAATATGTAATGCACCAGGGGCGTAGCCAGGGGGGAGAATATCGGGATATATCCTCCCCCCCCCGAAAATTTTGGATTAGTGGTGAAATTCCGTCTATTTATACACATATAAGTTCATATCCCCCTCCCCCCGAAAATTTTCCAGGCGCATATCTCCCCCCGAAAAATTTTCCTGGCTACACTGCAAAAAAAAGTCTGTCAAATTTACAGAAAAAAACTGTCAGCCAGGACGCCAGTTTATTTCCGTATATTTAACAGAAATGTTCTGTAATTTTTTACAGATTCTCCGTTTATTTTACAGAAGTCTTCCATAATTTTTACAGATTCTCTGTTTATTTTACAGAAAACTTCTGTGTGCTTTACAGAAGTCTTCTGTAGTTTTTTACAGATTCTCCGTTTATTTTACAAAAATCTTCTGTATGTTTTACAGAAGTCTTCCGTAATTTTTACAGATTCTCTGTTTATTTTACAGAAAATTTCTGTGTGTTTTACAGAATTCTTCCGTAATTTTTTACAGATTCTCTGTTTATTTTACAGAAAACGTCTGTGTGTTTTACAGAAGTCTTCTGTAGTTTTTTACAGATTCTCTGTTTATTTTACAGAAATCGTCTGTGTGTTTTACAGAAGTCTTCTGTAATTTTTTACAGATTCTTCATCAATTTTACAGAAATATTTTGTGTGTTTTACAGAAGTCTTCCGTAATTTTTTACAGAGCTCTGTTTCTTTTACAGAAATCTTCTATGCGTTTTACTGATTTCTTCTGTATTTTTAAAAATTTTTACAGATTCTCCGTTTATTTTATAGCAATGTTTTGTATTTTTTTTTAGATACTGCATCTAATTTACAGAAATCTGTAATTTTTCCAGATTCACCGTGTTTTGTCGACGGTATATTTCTGTCAATGTAGCAGACTTTAACCATTTTTTTACAGGTTGATTTAAAGAATTTACAGAAAAAACCAGTTTATTTATGAAATATATTTTGTATTTATAACAACTTTCTTTTGTTTTTAATAATTCAATACCTTACTTAAGATTACTTAAAAAATTTACTTACTTACAATTACTTAAAAAATTCAGTAATTTTATCATATACTAGCTTCTTTCGACGACCTTGGCCCTGTTAAGTGGTAAAAAAATTCTCCTACAAAATGTTAATGAAAATAAATTCTTGAGTATGTTTTGAAATCATAGGTGACATTAATTATTTTCAATCAATTCCATCCAAGGGCATA
Organism: Cheiracanthium punctorium; assembly: GCA_038373885.1. Taxonomy (NCBI): domain Eukaryota; kingdom Metazoa; phylum Arthropoda; class Arachnida; order Araneae; family Cheiracanthiidae; genus Cheiracanthium; species Cheiracanthium punctorium. Next base: position 41,986 of record JAWZYV010012880.1, read on the forward strand.
CTTTAAAATTAAGTAACTGTACAAAATAAAATATTAGTGTTGAAAAAAGAAAGATTTATAAGAACGATTGTTATCAATCAAGTAAAACAGTAATCAAAGAAGCTGATTTCAAATGAATCAATGCATTTCAAAGCACAAAAATTTATACACAAATCAATGGATCAGGGGTGGTAGTGTAGATGTTCCAAGCATAAAATTTAAAGTTTATTTTTGAATGCTTTCGAAATTATTTCTTGATATTATCCATGAAGTATCCATCAATTTCTATGTTCATGGGGATGGAAGCGTATCAGTTTGTCATTTCAATTGTCCCTAAATAAATGGTTGGGGTATTTGTAGAAAATGAAGTTAGTGGAAGTATTTACTGTAAGGTTTATTTTTTAGGTGATTGTAGCGCGTCATTGTAGTTAAAATAATATTATGTTTGCTTCTAAACTATTGATTAATGTAGTGATGGCGTCGTTCAAGTAAATACTACATATATAGAGTGAAACCTCTGAGAAACAGCTACGTTTGGTCCCATAAAATAATGACCATTTTATTAGACAACCGTTCTTTGGAGGTTCACAATAATGTTAATTCAATAGTCTCAATTCAATTCTGTAAACTTCTAACAGTGTCTGTTTTAAGAGATGACCAGTCTTCGGAGGTGACCGTTAGTAGAGGTTTTAATGTATATACATATATGCATCTTATTTTTCAGAAATAGTTTTTAGGAGTTTAAAATTACTCTTACAAGATATATCTATTAGACTTTTGTAATATCCATTAATAATCAAAGAAATACGTCAGGAAAAATTGTGAAAAATTAGATTTATTTTAAGAAAAAAATACATTATTTATAAAGTATTTACAAAGTACAAACAGAGGAATATTTACAAAGTTTATTGTTTATAATTTTATAGGTTTGCTCTCCAGTATTCATGGGTATTTCTTAATATATAATTAGTGGTCAATTTGCTCATATGCCGACATTTTATTAAGTAAATTGAGAATTTTCATATTAACGGCCTCACGTTTTTTCACATCAGGATTCTTCTTGCATCCTCTGTTAGGATTTATTCCAAGCAAACACCTAGAAAAAAAAATAATTTACTTCAGTGAATTAAACACATTTAAAAAATCACATTTTACTTTTGACTCATCTATAAACTGAAATTTGTTAGCACAAGCTAGGAGCATAATAATTTTACTTTTCAGCAGCACTTATCGTAATTCCCCCTCGACAAGCACGTAGCCAGTGAAGGGGAGGCTAGAGGAGCTACACCCCCCCCCGAAAGTTCAAATATGTATGTTTATATACAGGGACGGATTTAGGGAAACAGGCTCTGCAGCCCCGCGTCCTCTACAAGAGAGGGGCACCCAAGCGGCCCCATTACCACAATCCACCCAGTATTCTAGGGAAGGCTTATATTCTAGGGAAGACCCTTATTCTAGAGAAGGCTTATTTCAGTATTTCAGACACTTCAGTACTAAAATACAAAAAGTTCCAGTGTATTTTAAAAATGATCACTATGCCGCGCCTATGTCGGAGGGTGGGGGGGGGGGCTCTTTCTTGCACCTTTCGTAGGACCCCATGATACCTATGTTTAACTTATGGTATTTGAATATTTGAGCCTCCCCGAATAAAAATCCTGACCATGGGCCTGCCCTTCCAAATTAAAATGTCAAAATTACCATCTTGTTTTAAAATAGAAGACTGTATGCATCATTGAACATTCGAAATAAAAATACATGATAAAATATTTTTACTACATTTAACAATATGCTTAATTTTCGTCAAATCTTTTTGAAAAAATAATGAATAAGAAAAAAGAATCAAATTTTCAACTTTTTAAAAGCGGAAAGCTCAAATTTTTAAGCGTTCCTCTCTTTTTAAATGCAAAACTTTTATAAAGAACTGCTTACAGAGCGATCAGATCTGCGCTAATTTTTAATTACTTTCTTACATATTTCAACTTCGAAAAGTATTGAATAAAAAATTGCTATTTATGTTTAGTGTTCCTGATTCAGGATATTGGCCACTGACTACACTTATGATTCGAGATTTTGAAATTTAAAACGTTGATGATCAGACTGTATAATAAGCAAAATATTAAAAAAATACTTTTATAACTAGGCACTGATATGAAATGGTTTTAAAATTTATGCATTAAAATAAATAAACAATTTATCTTGCACAAAGCCTCACCATGGCACACTGGTTATATCACTGAAAATGGTAGACGGCCGAAGTGTGAAGGTCCCGGGTTCGGGTTCCATCGCACATCCGTCGACCTAACCGTTCGGTGTTTCTCCGAAACTTAGGGTAAATACGGGTTAAGGCCCCTTACAAAGACCCCCACTGAGGGTAACTCCCTTGTTTTGTCATTCGGACGAGGATTTACAAGTGGACTTCGAGCCAAGCACACAAATCCGATATACATGTTCACAACAGCAGCAGCTAGTCACTATAGTGCAAGCGGGTTGCACAGATGTGTGCTTCGAATGCATATACACAAGTTCATATACGCAATATGTATTCAGTTATCACGAGCAGGCACGTATTCAGGAAACATTTTGGGAGAGGGGGGGGGGAGTCCAAACCGTAAAAAAGGCAGAATTTTTCACAAAAAGACTATCATTATAGTGACAAAAATCAAAATTTCAGGGAGGGGGGGGGAGTGTCCGAACTCCCAGGACCCCCCCCCCTCTTTCCCCTCTCCTCGTTAAATACGTCATATGAGTTTGCAGATAGTTTTGGGAATATGTGCGCGGATAGCTTTTTCTTTTATCTGACTATGGTTGTTAGTAAACTGAAATTGTATTTATTTAAAAGAAAGAAACGGGGTTTGAGGGGGTGGAATCCCCCTCACAGAGTAAATGTTAACTTAAAATATAGTGAATAAGAATTATAAAAAAATCTATACATCCCTGTTTAAGAATCTAAAAAATGAATACATAATATTTAAATAAAATATTAATGCCATTGAAAATTTCACAAAGTTATGACAAAGACTGCCAATAATGACCAATACTAAAGCTGTTCCGATCACCAGAAGCCAAAACTACCATGTTTACTCACGTAATAGTCGCACTTTTTTGCCAATTTTTCATGTTGAAAGTCCAGGTGCGACTATTATGCGGGTAAAATCTACTATATAATATTGTAACTCTAAAGAGCTATTTTTTCAGCTTCAAAACGGGGGTGCGACTATTATGTGAGTAAACACGGTATTCTGCATCAAATGACGATAAACATTGTAAAGAGTTTTAAATCTCTCTGATTTAGAAGAGATTTTTTGCAGAATTCCCTGACTTTTCCAGACATAAAATTTCCCAAATCCCTGAATTCCAAGTCTCCCCAGAATATACAAAAAACTAGAAAATTCCCACTTTAAAATTACTTCAAATCAAAATCTAGCTGTTTATCTCATACAAATGAAAAATTACTTTTAAAACTGAAGAAAATGATTATTGTTTTTGATAATGACATAATTTGTAGAAAAAAGAAAATCACAATGTTATGAAGCTAGAAATATTTCTTTGATAAAATATACTACTCGACATTAAAATTGCTGCACTGTGTGTAGCATGTCACCTTCTTGGTGTTGCTATTTTAATTACCAGTTGTGTATTAATAAAATAAAAAAAAACAGTTATATGCTATATACATATAAATTTCACACTTTTTAAAATATTGCTATGTGGTTTGATTTATTTATATGTTTACAAAATGGTAGTTAAAAGTGTTTCATTAACTTTGAAAAAAAGTGTATAACTATGCTTCTTTGATTGATTTTTACTAGGATTAAGAAATAATAGTAATGCAATATGCAAAAAGAATTGCAAAGTGTGTACAAATTTAAAACTACATAACAAATATTACAAGGAAATTATAAATAACTTGTAGATACAATTCTTCTGTTCTTTTATACGTTAAAAGGTGAAATACATCATTTCTTTAATTTGGTTTACCTCATAAACTTGATTGAGATATATCCATTGATTTAAATTATTGAAGGCACTTACGCGTTAGGAAACTTTAAGATACTCCTAGAAAATCAGAATTCTTATTGTAAGTATAGAAGATAGAAATTTATAAGTCTGGGAAGTGTATAATATTATATTTGATGTGAAATCCCCCCGAGCACACATGTAGGGGCGTAACCAGGGGGGTGGGATATCGGGATATATTCCCCCCCCCCCGAAATTTTTGGATTAGTGATGAAATTCCGTCTATTTATACACATATCAGTTCATATCCCCCCCCCGAAAAATTTTCCAGGCGCTTATCCCACACCCGAAAAATTTTCCTGGCTACGCTCCTGCACACATACACACTAAAAACATCATAAATTGTTCGGTGTTAGACGACTATTCAAGTACAAACACTGAAAATAAACAATATATTTATCACAGTGCCAGGATGTTTAAGTTCAGCGATATTCTTTCACTTACTGGAGCACTGTAAACAAAATGATTGCGAACAAAAACACTCATTCCAAAATATTTAACATATCCATAACTATATAATAAAAAAGGCTAACTACAGTTCTAGGACCAATTAGCAAGTGCAATGAATATAAACAAACACTATAATAAGGAAATAACTTATGAGAAACAGTTTATGAGTAGTACTTAACTTGTTACATGAATTTGCTATTGCTCATTTCCCCCAAAACCAAGAACAATTGCGATATGTAGTTGTTGTGAACAAGTATATCGGATTCGTGTGGTTGGCTCGAAGCCCGCTTATAAATCCTCGTCAGAAGGACAACACAAACAAGGAAACCTCCCCGAAGCTCACTCAACGTAACGAATTTAATCCAGTCATAAGTACACACTTAAAGAAACCTAATGTGTAAAAATTAGTTGCTATTTTCTAAATTAAAGCTAAAATTAATTAATAAAAAATGAGTATGAGCCGACAGAATAGAGCCTCTATCGCTACTTGGCGCTTTCTATTTTCTTTTATAAATGCTTTTACAAAAAGATGCTTATTTAATAAGCATTTTAAGTAAGCACAGGTCAGGATTCATCTACAGCAATGATTCACTGCGCGCAGAATATATGGTGGGAAAAAAATCAGGCCGGTAACTGGTTCCGTTTTGGAGAGGGGTGGGGGGTGGAGGAAATTGGCCAAAAATATTTTTTAAACATAAAATCTATGCATGCATAGGAGGTTAAACGTAGCTTTTTAGAAGAAGTTTAGCTTTTTAGCGAAATAGGAATTGAAATAAACAATGGTATTAAAAAAATAATTTTATTAAATTGTAAGGTAATTTTTTTGGAGGGGAGGGGTTCACCCAATAATTCCCTCCCCCACCCCTTTGATTTCACCCTGAAAGAAATATATTATTAAGTTGTTTCATTAACACAATGTCAGAAAACTGCTGCACTTAATTTTTTCCGAATTCCTCAGTTTTTTCGGGCTGTTCAATATGTAATGGCTATAACAATCTATTGTTTTTACTTAAAATCGGCATTGTAGTGTAGGAATGTGTCACTGCATTTTTTGATTGAATCTCACTTTCTACTTGCTTCGATCCTCTATGTTCCAGGGTTCGTCTAGAAGGATTTCTAAATTAAAACCTGACTGATCAGCATAAAAATTTGATCGTCTTTTAACAATGAATCCTTTATAAAGACATTTACATCATTTACGGACGCCTGCGTTAATTTCTTAATGATTTCCTTTGACCGAGAGTTTTTCAGCAAAACAAATTTTGTAACTTTCCTGCTCACAATCTTATTCTTTTTTAAAAATCTGTACTGCCATCCTTTAGATGCGCGGAATTTCAGTCCTAATTTGAATGCCTTTTCTGAAGCCCAAGTTTGTAAATCACAATCATGTACATTTTTCTGTAATTTTCTTGCGTGTTAGAAGTGTTAAAACGTATATTTTTTAATTTGATTTAGTTTATATTTATAATCGCCATTCTTCTGAATTTGTTTTTTCCACAGATATAACTGCCTTTTATTTGTAACAAATTTAAAATAATTTTGAACACTCTGTAAACTGCGGGATTTTGCCACTATTGTATCCCGCCAGTATTTTACTGCAGTCTCCTTATCTTTTCAAGAAATAAATTGCTTATTTTGCATGATGTCCTCACTAGACATGAAGTCAATGCTTTCGTTTTCTAAACTAGAAAATATGGGATCTTCAGGGGTATCGAGTAATAAGCATTGCTCATTTGCTACCAAATCTGTTGCATTTACTTTCTGATAATTTTGCAAGCTTTCAACAATTTGATTTTGCAGACTTTTTCTTCGTCTGTGCATGGAGACAATGTCATATTTTTCGAAGAAAATTCCGCGTAAAGCATAAAAACAACATTAAGTATATTTGCTCCATAGTATCATCATGTGGATAAAAATAATAGAATTAAAATAAATGCCTCACTTATGCGTAAACTGAATTTGCAGCTTGCAATGTGTTAATACAAATAAAAAGAAATTACTTTCTTCAGGGACTTTCAGAACTAAAATAAAAATATTATAGGACTTCAGTTTAACTAGTAGAAAACGAGATTAAGCTACTTAAAAACCCAGTACGTTGAAATATAACACGGTATAGCAAACACTGATTTATAAATATTTCGAGTGCGTACTCGCGTGAGCGTTTCAACTTTTCGATGAATTATCCCTGTCGCCAAATACTAGCTAAAGGGTACAATTGGTGCGATTTTAACTAATTTTTAACCTTTAATTTCTCAAGTTCTATGAGGAGATAGCAGCTAATTTTCACACAGTACGTTCCTTTTAGTGTGTACTTGAGTTTGTGTGAAATTCGTTCCATTTCGAGCTTTGGGGAGGTTTCCTTGAAAGAGGGGAGCCCTCCGTGGGGGTCTTTCGAAGGGGTCCTAATCCGTATTTACGCTAACTTCCGGAGAAAACCACGGAAAACTCTGAACGGTTAACGGTCGACGGACGCGCGATGGGACCCGAACCTGGGACTTTCACACTTCGCCCGTCTACTATTTCCAGTGACATAAACGCTGTGCCATGGTGAGATGAACGGTACGTATCGTTCGTTAGCCGACCCAGAGCGTCACCTGCGATCAGTGTTGCCAGAAAATTTTGCACATAAATCGCAAGTAGCTGAAGAAAGAGTCGCTAAGGTGACGTCATAGTATGACGTCAGATCAAGTGATGCCCTGCACTGCTTAAAATCATTATGCCGATTTATCTGGTTGGTCCATTGTTTTCGATGCGTAGTTTTACTCATAAAAGCCCCCCCCTCCCCTCACCCGCAAGTCTAAAATAAATATATCAAAATTCACAGGTGATTTTTTTTTTTTTCGTTTCTTTTTGTAGGTAAAAAGTCTCGAATTCACAATCAAGTTCCATAACTGTTCTATTTCCCATCATTCAACGCCAAGGACGGATTAAAAGGGAAGACGGAGGTGTAACTGCCCCCCCCCAAAAAAAAAAGAATTCAACCTTTTTGGAAATATTTTCTACAAAAGAAACCATTTTCCCCCTCCCTTCAATGTTACATGCCACTTTTTACGAAAGAAGGCCGATATTGTTGCTTACAATGAGAGTAAATGCCATTTTAAATGTCCATTTTATGGAAATAAAATAAGAATTCTTACATTTTTTCATGTAACTCCTTTTATTCTTGTGGTGGGGGTTTCCCTCCCAGTTAAATATTACTGTATTAACAATTAATTAATAGTAATCAATCTAATTAATTTGCTTATTGCTTTATATCTCGCTAATTACTTATTGATTTAACATTAATTGTGTCAATTAATTAATCTAATTAATTACGTGGCGTCAACATTATCGACAAACACTAAAGTACTTAAAAATGTTCTAAGTCCAAACGAGCCGGGTTACGCCAACGCGGAACAAAATCCGTACATAACATCAAACACTCACCTGAACCTACGTATGCAGTTGTAACTAAATATACCGTCGCTTTTCTCCAGCTCCAGCTAACAACACGTAGTACAATGCCTTGCCGTTTTAATTGCGCCGGAGGCGAAATGAACCTCAAGGTTGAGCAATGACGTCTTCGTCTAGTACGCATGCGCGGGTGAAGATAAAACAGAAAAAAAACTGTTTTTTCTTACGAACAGACTTAATCTGTAAATAATACGAGTAATTTCTGTACGTTTTACAGACTTTTTTTGCAGTGTACGCGCCTGTAATGCACTTACGTTATTTTACTTCAAAATTCCGTTATTTTATATTGTTTTGCATTCTGTGATTTTAAATTTTCATAAAAATATTCACATTTTAAAAGTCCGCTAAAAATAGAGTGAGGCACATTTTCTTCCATTTGGAAACCTCTTTTTAATGGTTTTGAAAGGTTGAAGCATTAAAATTTGATGTGGTTTTGGTCGTGAAGCGCAGGGCCTTATTATTATATGGGCAAATCGGGACTTTGCCCAGGGCCCCCAATTTTAAATATTTTTTCTGAAATATTCTTTTAAATATCAAAATTTTATGAAAAATATAACAAATTTCATAGATTGGGGGCCCCCAAATCTATCAATGCCCTGTGCCCCTGTTGGTCATAATCGGGCGCTGGTGAAGTGTCTTTATTATCGGAGTCAGTTTCACTTTCCTGGCCCCCATTTTTATCATCTGTTACTCTTCCACTAAGTGGTCTGTTCAAAAATTAAAATTTTCTTCAAAACTAACGAAAAAAATCAAAGGTAAATCTGAAATATTCGCTATGGGAAGATAAGCTCTTCGTTATATGGAGAATGTTTATAGTGCTATTTAAGCATTAAAGTTACGTTTCCATGAAAAATTTCGTTATAGGGAGAAATTCATTGTAAGGAGACTTCGTTATAGGGAGATTCTACTGTATATATAGGCTTTTGATGTCTTTGGAGAAAGTCTAGCTCTTGATATAGATTTCGCGCTTAAGAGGCACGCTTTAAATTTTTATTTTAAAAAATTGGCGCAAGGACATCTGATTCGACTTGGGTATGATATAGATATCAAAATTGATGGGGGAGACCGTCCTTGACATCGTTTGATATTTCAGGGGATGACGACCTTTAAAGTGTTAAGCAGATATGGGTAACCTTTGGAAAGTTGTGGGCCAAACTTTAGGATGTTAGCGAAGTCGCGGGGCAAACTTGCGGATTTTAGCGAAGTGGCGGACCGTATAATTGGCATTTATATGGCATATTCAATGGTTTATACGGAGTTTTCAAATGTTCCGCTGACCGGATCAAAAGCCGTGGCGGGCCACGTCCGGCGGTTGCCCATATGCGTGTTAAAGTGTAATATTTCAGCAGGGCCCGTTTTTCCGCAGGGCAACCGGGGCATTTGCCCTGATCCCACCAATTTCAAGGGCCCAAAAATGTTGTATTTTTCAACAAATTTATGTTTGATAAAAATTTTCATTTTTAAAAAAATTAACTTAAAAATCACTCGACATTATCCTGCAAATGTACATTTAAAAATTTCTGTTTATGCAAGCATGCACTGTAATATCTGTGACATTTAACATTAACCTTACCGTGAATGAAACTGGGTTGCTTTAACTCCCTATTAACTTCAGGTAGGCAATGATAACTCGTCTATACAAATATCGATACGCAGAAGTGACAGTATTTTGAAGCCCCCCTATAATGTTAGGCAAGTTTTGCATTTCCTTTCATAAATACATGCTATTTATGTATACAAAAATCCTTTAATATTTATTGCTATGTACAATAGACACCGGTTATAACGTACTCTTACGAGACCTAAAAAAGTACGTTATAAAAGGTACCGCGGTAAGATTTAATATTACATTTCAAAAAAGTGGGCTCATAATTTAATTCTAAAATGTGTTTTAAACAGGTCTAATTTTTTTTTAATTTAAATTAAACAGAGAAAATTCTTTATTACTTACAATTTTTATTGAGATAAATAATCCGTGATTTTCTTTTGTTTTAAATGGGCAGATGCTACTTTAAAAATACTGTTTTGGATATCCATAATAGACCTTTGTAGAGTCTCAGCATCATCACTGCGGCATTCAAAAAATCGTGATAATGTTTTTGCAGCATTTAATGCGTCGGGTATGCCTGGTATAGTCGCCTCTGTTTCTTCTTCACTATTATCAGAATCATAACAGATAGGGCTTTTCAGGAGGCATTTACATTGATGAATGAGAAATAAAAAACATGGTCTTGTTCTTAGCCCTACCTAGCAGGCGAAAAAGATAAGATCGCTCCCTTCATTCATACACTATTCATCTCGCTAGAGAATCTGAAAACTGACATTGAGCGTTTTTGAAGGTACTGGAATTTCCGAGAACAAGGAAATAAAATTCTTAAGAAAAGCAAAATTTTATTTTTGGCTTTGGTATAAAAAGTACGTTATAGCCGTAGTATGTATTTTTGTTAAGTACGTTTTATGCGAAGTTAAATTACATTATAAATATAGGACTTCAATCGGGACCTAGCTTCTAGGTACGTTATAACCGATAGTACGTTATATCCCAGGTCCATTATAACCGGTGCGCACTATATTTATATTTAGTGTTTAAACAAACAGTATATTTAAGTAGCTATATGAATCTAAAATAACTTAGATACATAATACTGTTTTCGTGCAATTTCCCGTAAAATATTTATGGTCCGGTGCAAAGGCCCAAAAATTTGTGTTTGCCCTGGGCCCAATATTGTGATGATCGGTCCCTGTATTTCAACCTTTGAAATACGTTTGAGGAATTTGTTTCAATTTAGTTTATAGAACTTCAGATACAGACATTTTAATATTAGTCAGAAATATTTGAAACCGAAAGTAGCATTCTGCTATCGGAAGTGAATCGTATTTCTGCGCATGCAAACGGGATAGGATTTGGACCGAATGACGTTTGTCGGACATACCCAACCCCCTCCCCCACTGCATGGTGTTTCTCTGCAAACGTAAAAAAGCCGCCCCTTTTGTGCTCTAGATCAGTGGTTCCCAAACTATAGGCCGCGACCCATTGCAGTGGCGGCCCGTGGTCAAAACTGTTATTGCAGCCGGAAGCATATGAGCCCCCCCCCCCTTTCCTCCGGACAGGATTGGAAAATCTTTGTTATTGAATTCGAAAGCTGGCTGATTAAGCCCTCACCGAGGAAAAAAAAAAAAAAAAAGAAATTACATAAAAAAATGTAAGAGATCCTATTTTACTTCCATAATACTACTAATAATACTATTAAGAGATCCTATTTTACTTCCATAATACTACTAATCCTATTTTACTTCCATATTTTACATCCATAATGGACATAAATTTCAACCAGCCGCTCTTATCCTCAAAATTGCATTAATCCGTGTCTGATTCGAAGTTTCCTTAGAATTTTCCTTTGTAACAATAGCTTGAGAAGAAAAGAAAACTTTCTTATTTTTTATAAGTCAAATCAATCCTCCTTTCTTTTAAACATGCGAATCGGTCAGTGATGTCCCCATAAAAAGGCGTTGTTTTAATTCAGATATCAATAATTTTAAAAGATCTTTAAAATTTCCCATGTTTAAAGACTTTTCTCGCTTGCCATGTCCTCTAAATGCCAGTTCTTGCTTACTTAAAAACAATACTGCTTTGATGGGTAATTGTCCATTCATAAGCGTCTATTCAGGCTTACCTTCTTGATAAATTCAGCAATATAAAGTGGAGAGTTTTCCAAACATATATTCTCTTTGTCCCCTCCCTCACTTCTCAGTCGAGTTCTCAAGTTCAGCCGCCGTTAAAAAATCTTACTTCGGCTGTATCAGCTGCAAACTCCCTATGCCGGAGAGGCTGCTTACGTAGTCGTTGTCATGGCAACGGTGCTGCCAATTTTCTTTTCAGCGCTCTGAGCTGAACCAAAGATTTTCCCAATTGAATTGCAGGAAGATTAAAGTGCTTTTTTTCTGAATGAGCGATCCGGCCGCAATACTTTTTTTTTTTTGTTTGGTTTTTTTCGGAGATTTTTTTTAATTTACCGTAGGAATTCCACAATTCTAATCTGAATTTAGGAAAATTAGTAGAATAAATTATTTTAAAGTATGTGCTGATAATTTCAAGTGCAGCCCGGCTGTACTTGCTGTATCCCACGAGCCGCCACTGACCCATTGTTGGATAACGGGAGCAATTTCGGTGGGTCGAAAAATTTCGGGGAAAATTAAACTTTAGTATTTTATATATGCATAGTAAACTATACTATTTTATATAGCCTAGCCTATATTGGTTATCGATATGAAGTAGTGGGTCTCGAAAAAAAAATCTAGTTGAAGATTTTTTTGAAGAGAAGGACAAAAAAGTTGGGGAACCACTGCTCTAGATCAAGATTTTCTCAGTTTTAGTTCGAAATGGCCCCCCTTTCGACGAAGGCACCCAGACATTGTTTACCGTGCCACGCCGCCCCTGCTCAGAGCTTAGAATTAAAACAAATAAAATTTGTTCATATCAATCACAGAAAAACATGTTAAGAATGATCATAAAAACAAAAGCACTGAAGAGCAATTTCATTAAATATGGATACTTTAAGTAGCAACTTTTTTTTTAAGACTTGAAAATTGAATTTAGTTTATCATTTTTGGATTTTTCTTTAACCTTCATTTAATCTCGTCATTTTAAAGCATCTTTTATTTAAACACTCCAAGGAGTAGCTTGAAAACGAGCAAAAATATTTTTCTTCATATTGCAGCTGTTTCAACCCAAAATTAATGATACTAAAATTATAAACAAAAACTATATGTAAAAATAATTTATTTCTTCGCAAAGAAGTTAATTTTTTGGCAGTGGCATGAAAACTGGCGACTCCCGTGAACTTTAATTATGTTGGTCCAGAAATTAAATGATTCATTTTTAAAACATTACACACTATCAAAAGTACGGATTATCAAACATTTAATGATTGTATTATCTATCAGATTAATGAGAGAACGTAGGATTTGTGTATCATTCTGTTTTGAGAAGTGTAATAATTATAAATATCTAATAATTATTTATATTGTTAATTTAAAAAATTGAATCTGTATTAGTATAATTAGTGATACTAATTATTATTTAGTTTATTTCACATTTTGGGGTAAAAAGCATATTTCTTGTGAATAGTATTTTGTTTATACACTGCAAAAAAAAGTCTGTCAAATTTACAGAAAAACACTGTCAGCCAGGACGCCAGTTTATTTCCGTATATTTTACAGAAGTCTTCCGTATTTTTTTCAGTATACGGAAATTTTTTGTAAAATCAACTGAGAATCTGTAAAATTTACGGAAGACTTCTGTTAAAAAAACGGAAATAAACTGGCGTCCCGGCTGACAGTTTTTTTCTGTAAATTTTACAGACTTTTTTTGCAGTGTATATAAGGAACCTACAAGGACGTACAAAACGTATATATAAGGAACGTACATTCTTCGTACGGAAAAGATCAAATACATGGATCATCCGGATTAATTGTGACTTAACCCTGTCCGGAGAATCAAAATATTCGGATTTTCAAAAAGAACTTAAAAATGATCATATGAGTTCTACTAAAAAGAAATCTTGCTAAAACATTTAATAATTCCCTTAGTGGTTAAATAATTGGAGCAGATAAATAAACTATTAATTAATGTGAACTTATCATGCATTTTAAGAGAAGAATTTACATACGTATATAATGAACAATATGTAAATACATATGTACTTACATAATACTGTACAATTTATACATTATCACAAGTTAATGCAGTTTAAGAAATCTGAAAAATATTTTCATATGTGAAAGAATTATAATTGAAGAAAATCTAAATAAAACTTGCAACCATTGAAGTTGAATAAATTTCATGTGTTTACTTTTGTAAGCACAAAATCGAGGCATGAACCAAAAACAAAGACGCATATAGTAAGAGCAAGCATGACGCTGTTTTGGAATAATGCCTAATATGGAAACCTTTTATCTGGCTCATAGCAACAAACAGGTGACAAAATACAGGTTGAAAAAAAAATTGATTTAAATATTTGCACCAGTCGGCACAGGAAATGGATTCTCTTATTAATATATCCCTTTAATTCCCCCCCCCCGTGTTTGTGTTCTGTCAAGCCTAAATGAGGGGCATCTGCCTGTAGGGGAGGGCGGCTTGGGCGGAGGACTTTTTAAGGGAGTCTAACGCATATTCACGTAACATCTGGAGAAACTCGCCCAAAACTCGACAGCCACGCGAGGAGAAAAAACTCCGAACCTGCACACTAAGACGCTTCCTAGTGCTCAGCTTTTTATAAATTCGGCCATTCGTCGGCATGATTGAATAGAAAAGAACGACTTGAACTACTGTAAATTCACACTTCAATGTATCCACTGCTTTTACTTTTTAATGTCTCCACTGGGCTCAAATTTCATTATGCTGTTATTCATTTCATCTACACTCTCGTTACAAAAACTGCCCAGAATACAGATATAGGTTTAAATGACATTAAATTATGTAAAGTATCAGTATCGGCCGATACCATAACTTAAAAGTATCGGTATCGGCTATTTCTGAAAATGAATTTTTAGGTAAAGTATCGGTATCGGTCATCAGCGAAAATACGGTATCGGTCGATCCCTACAAATGAGTGTTCTTTTACATTATAGAATATGGGCGGAAATTCTTCAAAGTGAGCTAGCTAGTGTCTGTGGGGTGCATTCGACTGAGCTCAAATTAAGTATGTGTATTATAGGTCAGTCTCATGACATGCATAGATTTTGGTGTGTGCAGAGCTGATAGTTTGTTCACAGGCTTGCAAAAATTAATTTTTATATATTACGACCTAAAGACGCGAATCTTTTAATGTGAGTTAGTGTTTAAATGATGCATTCGATTGACAGCAAATAGGTACGCATATTATAGGTCACTGTCTTACATGCAGCATATATTTTAGTGAGTGTAAACCCTACACTTTTTTACAGGCTACAAAAAGTATTCTTATATATTTGGACCTATACACTCAAATCATTTTAAGTGCACTAGTGCTTGGACACTAGATTCGATTGAGTTGAATGGAATTAAGTTAAACTCTTGCTATGTATCAAGTGTTCGGAAAGTCGAGTGGAGTCACTCCAGATTTTTTTTTCCAGCAAAGCTTTTCTCTGCCTCATTGGAACTCTTTAAAACTCTACCTGCTCAATGACGAAAGAAAAACTATGCACGGGAAAAGAAAATTGCAAAAATTATCAGATACAAACTTATATTTATTTACACAAGTTATCACAGCATAGGGGTTTAAAACTTCTAAGTAGTGTGGAACAGAGCATATTTTAAGAGATTTTCACTATGTGGCACTGAGGCTTTGAGTTTAACCTATTACACACGCATAGGCATACATACCGAATTTCTCTCTTTCCACGTAAAGCGCGAAACTACATTTAAAAAAATAATTTATATATGTATTGTTTTTTTGAAAATGCAGTTTATAATATATAGTTTTTATGTGCGTGTATTTATACAGGGTGTCCAAAAGTCCTTGACACATTTTAAAAATTCTCAGAAAAGCAACAAATTGTTGTATGAATATGCGGTTCGCACAGTAGCGCTTCACAGAATCAAGAATTCATTTTTCCATCTTAAAACAAATTACTTCCAAAATGTGTTCATAGATAGCGCTGCATTTCCAGTTTTCAGCAACGAGAGCCAATAGGGATTTTTCGTGAGCTTCCAACAGCACTGACGGTACGGGTGCGTGTAAACAAACACTAATGGATACAGAGCATTTGGCGCCAAGACACGCGCTGCGCTGTGGAGGGAAGGATAAACCTGTTTCTACAGGTAGCGGGGAAATAGTACAGTAACCTCATTAGACAGGGAGCGACGGAGAAAGATGACAGTCTTCGCCTGTATGAACAGCATAGAAGCTTTAAAAACAGATATTTTTGCGGATTTAAAAATATAATGCAGAATAAGTTATATATTTTATAAGTTATAATTTTCATTTTTTATTAATAGGTATTTCATTCTCTTAACAATACGCGTTGTGAAATATTTCATTTAGTCAATAATTTACAAGCTCATACAAGTACATTTAATTAGACACTATGTACACATCTCTAAATGTAATGCTTAATATATATATATATATATAATAACTATAGTCAGAGATATTTTAAGTGCAACTTTACAAGCATATTTCACGCTCTGAATTTTTAATTACATAAAAAAAAGAATGCTGTTTTCTGAATTTTAATGACGTTGTTCAGTATTTAAAATTGAGAAGGGAAAGGGATAGGACTTGTTGCGATCTAAAGTGTATCACACAAACGTACACGAAAATGCATACGTTTTAACCCATAGTTTCAGTTTAGCCTTTTTTATGTCTCTTTTTACCATTAATAACTTTAAAATGTTAAACACAGATTATCAATATAAAGGAGTGTTCTCACTCGTATGATCCGTCTATTATTATATAAATAATATATTATTATAATAGTAGTCCTATTATTATCTCTGACTGCAGTATATAGATAAAGGCTACTAAATTTTTACAGATGCGTTTGTATACAAACATATATATATATATATCTAATATATAAAATTCTCCTGTCCCAGTGTTAGTCACCTAACTCCTCCGAAACCACTCGACCAATTTTAATGAAATTTTCTATGTATATTCGTTAGGTCATAGAATAGGTTTTTAACTATGTCTCATACCCCTAAGTCATAAGGGCGGTCCACCCGAAAATGTTTAGCCCCCGAGTGCTATTCATTTCAATCAGGATTTCTGTGTAGACATTAGCGTGTCGAATCACTTTTCAAATGTGTTTGCCAGATAATGCGGAGAGGGGGGGGGGAGTTAATAAAATGTTGAAAGTCGCACAAGGTTTGCAATTTTTGATAATTGATCGCTAAATGTGGTGCCAAAACGCGACAATTTATTATAAATATATTTCGCGTATAGTTAGAAAACGCCTGGCGTATATTGTAAAAGCGAGTTTTATTAGGCGATTTTAATATAGATTTCAATTCCGAAGAAGTTCTCTGTGAAACAAGAAAGGAAAACACTGTACACTCATGGATTATGATTCCCATTTCATAGCGGCATAGTATGAATATGCCTATAGGACGAATATGCCTGGCGAAGATTGTAAAACAGTTTCAGTAGGCGATTTTAAGATAGATTTCGATTCCAAAGATGCGTTTTATGGTACAAGAAAGAGTTGATTCCTATTTTAACATCCCCACTCTCACCAACCTAAAAATCCCCGTACTTTGGCGAGCTTTGCAGTCATGGGTCTCTGGGAGTTATGCACAAGTTTTAACGGTACTTACGTATTATCCCGGCGGTCCGGCAAGACAAGCAATTTTTAACCAAGATAAATGCCGGGCACATGAAATTGTTGATGGTTTGGAATACGATTGTACGATACGGTAAGTACCATTTCAACGCTCCCAAAAGAACCAGATGTAAACTAAAGTAAACAAACTAGCGATAAACGCACCAGTTAAGGAATCTGAAGACACTTAATTATTAAAACTACATTCATTGGCAATTCAAAATAAATAAAAATGTAACGGCACGCTTTACTTACATGTTGTTCCAAATCGCCATTTTATTTCTAAATTACGATTGCCACATTAATGCAAAAAATCGGCATGGTAACTGCATATGTTTAATGATCGCCACCTTGGCGAGAGTCGAGGCGTTAAAGTAGGAATCAACCCAAGAAAGACAAACCGGTACATTCATGGATAATGATGCACATTCGAAACAATATATAAAACGATTAAGTATAATTGTAATATACTTGGCGAAGATTATAAAATAGTATTAGTAGGCGATTTTAAAATAGATTTCGATTCCAAAGATGGGTTTTACGAAACAAGCAAGAAAAATACAGCACAGTCATAAATAATGATACACTTTTGAAACTTAATGGAATAAGTAAGAAAAATACGGACAACGTATAACTAATGATACGATTTTAATATATAGCACTATAGTGTGTATTTAAAACCTGAAAGTGTTTCAGATTTTCATCCTTTTTTCTTTACCCTGTAAGGAAACTATTGTAATCATGAAAAAAATTCGACTTCGAGATTTTGATGTATTAACACGTTTTGAGGTCTTCTGAATTGATTTATGCTATTTTTACGAGATGTATGTGTGTATGTGTGTGTGTGTGTGTGTGAGAGTGAACACGATAGCTCCTAAACGGGGCATTCGATTGAGCTCAAATTGGGTATATATGTTATAAACCACCATCGTAAGACCGACATTGATTTCGATGTGTATAGAACTTATAGTTTTTCTGCTGGGCTACTACAAAGATTTCTTTTACATTATTGCTTATGGGGGGGGGGAATTCTTGAAAGTGCTCTAGCGTTTAAACGGTACATCTGATTGAACTCATATTGGGTATATCTAATAAATAAAATTCTCATTTCGCAGTGTCAGTTACCATACTCCTCCAAAACGGCTCGACCGATTTTAAAGAAATTTTATATGTATATTCGTTAGGTCTGCGAATATGATTTTGTCTCATACCCCTAAGTCACAAGGGCGGTCTACCTCAAAATTTTTAGCACCAGAGTGCTAATAAGTTCAATCAGGATTTTTGTCTAGGCATTAGCGTATCGAGTCCCTTTTCAAATGTGTTTGCCAGATAACGTGGAGAGGGGGGGGGGCGTTAATAAAATGTTGAAAGTCGCACAAGGATTTGCAATTTTTGATAATGGATCGCTAAATGGGGAGCCAAAACGTGACAATTTATTATAAATATATTTCGAGTATAGTTAGAAAACGCCTGGCGTATATTGTAACACAGTTTTATTAGGCGATTTTAATATTGATTTCTATTCTGAAGAAGTGATTTGTGGAACAAGAAAGGAAAACACTGTACACTCATGGATTATGATTCCTATTTCATGTCTTTGCGGCTTAGTATGAATATGCCTATAGGACGAATATGCCTGGCGAAGATTGTAAAACAGTTTCAGTAGGCAATTTTAAGATAGATTTCGATTCCAAAGATGTGTTTTATGGTACAAGAAAGAGTTGATTCCTATTTTAACGCCCCCTCACTCTCGCCAACCTAAAAAATCTCCGTACTTTGGCGAGCTTTGCAGTCATGGGTCTCTGGGAGTGATGCACAAGTTTCAACGGTACTTACGTATTATCCCGGCGGTCCTCCAAGACAAGCAATTTTCACCAAGATAAATGCCGGGCACATGAAATTGTTGATGGTTTGGAATACGATTGGCAATAGTTTGCCAGCAAATTTGACGAAAAAGTAGTTTGGCGGAAGTGACCGCCGGCATAATACGTACGTACCGTTTCGGCGCTCCCAAAAGAACCAGATGAAAACTAAAGTAAACAAATTAGCGATAAACGCACCAGTTAAGGAATTTGAAGACACTTTATTATTACAACTACATTAATTGGCAATCCAAAATAAATAAAAATGTAACGGCATGCTGTGCTTACATGTTGTTCCAAATCGCCATTTTAATTCTAAATTATGACTGCCACATAAATGCAAAAAATTGTCATTGTAACTGCATATGTTTAATGATCGCCACCTTGGCGAGAGTAGAGGCGTTAAAGTAGGAATCAACCCAAGAAAGACATACATGGTATACGCATGTATTATGATGCGCATTCGAAACAATATATAGAACGATGAAGTGTAGTTGTAATATACTTGGCGAATATTGTAAAATAGTTTTAGTAGACGATTTTAAGATAGATTTCTTTTCCAAAGATGGGTTTTACGAAACAAGAAAAGAAATACAGCACAGTCACGATACACTTTCCAACTTAATGGAATATGAGAGAAAAATAAGGACGACGCATAAATTATGATAGGATTTTAATATATAGCGCTTTAGTGTGTATTTAACATCTGAAAATGTTTCAGATTTTCATACTTTAATTATTATTTTTTTTGGACAAAATTTTTTATGGAATGACTATGAATAAGTCTCAAGGCCAAACTATGTTTGTTTGTGGCTTAGATTTGAGCACGCCATGTTTTTCACACCGACAATTATACGTGGCATGATCTCGAGTGGGCAAACCATGCAGTTTGTTTGTGTTAGCTAAAAATATTGTTCACTCTATTCCGTTAAGGGATTGATATTATTTTTTAGTAAAATTATTGTAATTAGCGATATATATAAATGTAAAGAATAAATTACAATGAATTAAAAATATAAATGTTTGGTATTGTGTTATTTTTATATTCCAGCATTGTTCACAGCGCTCCATGCCTCTTCCACTCATATACCACATCCTCACACACTTACAATAAGTTAGTCTTTTCTTTCTACTAAAATAATCCTAGGAATAATTTATATGGCAAAACAACGTTTGCCGGGTCAGCTAGTATATATATATATATATATATATATATATATATATACGCACACACATATATATATTATTTATATAAATATCCATATATTTTCAATTCTTAGAGAGTGTTAATTATAATGTCTATAGTTTTTTATACTTTCTTCCTTTCTGTATATATAGGTACATAATAAGCAGAACTGACTATATGTTAAAATATACAATACTTCGTGAATACAAAAATGATTCTTTGAAATCAATTTCTTGATAATTCAGAGGTGTATTATGTTTGAATATCTACGATATATACGTAGATACATATATCATGAATTTGACTTTATAAAAGTATTTCTGTATTCGTAGGGTAAGGTTGGGTAAAATGAGTAGGCATTTCTTTTTTTATGAAAAATATAAATACTTGGATTTTTAAATGCTTTTTCTATTTTATCTATAGTTTCAGACATTAGTGGCCAACATTAATACTCATTAAAAATTTTATTAGTTGCATTTGGTAACATAATATTAGCCCTTATCTGCTTATTAAATCCTTGTTCTTTTTTATGTCTCTAAAAAACTTTCAAGAAACTAATACATTCCAGTAAATGTGAGAAGTCCTGTTATTATTTTGAATTTAGAAAAGGTCTGTACAAATTATTATCAGAAAAAGATAAGAAGTTGTTTATATATATCCTATTTATGGTTTAGTGTGGTGGGGTAAAATGGCTATGCAGTTAAGGATTAGTTAAGCACTGTAAATTCTTATAAGAAATAGAATGTTCTTGTAGACTACATTTTAAAATAAAATTTTTGTTAGTTAAAAAGTGTTTATATTGTATTTAAAAAGTTTTAAATAATAGTGTGTAGTCATGAAAAAGTGTTAATACGTCTGTTTTACTAAGTAATGCCTGGAAAGTGTATTAGAAAAAAATATTAAATATTCAAATGCTGACCCATTGGGCAGAAATGCTTTATAACATAGAATAATGTTAACTGAAAAATCTGTGTCCATAGAAAATACCAGTGTACAAACTAGTTCAAGCTCATCAGCCAACAATCTTTCAAATGCAGTAATTTCAAGAATTTTCAGAGGCATGATATATATATTTTTTAATTTTGTGAGTCATGGCAGAAAGAAAATAACATTTGATAAAAATGGACTGATTTTTGTCTGTTTTAATCTATCATCCATTTTACCCTTACCTTCATGGAAAAAACAGCTCTTCATCAAGTTTAATATTTTTGCATTTGTTTATATGTTTGCAGTTTAATATATTTGCATTTTTTTAAGGCATTTTGGTGCTTTATTCTGGTCTGACAATCAATATATTATGAATTATTGCAGCTGTGCCTTTGTTGTATCTCAGTTTGTAAATCCTGCTAATTTAAATATGTTTATGCTGTATAAAAAAACATGTTTTGTTTATATATTTATTAATTTAGTAGAACTGATGCACCCATACCTGTGATGAAGCTTGGATATTCTTGTTTATAATTATTTTTTTTTTTCTTTTTTTTTTTTTTTTTTTTTTTTTTTTTTTTTTTTAAACAATGACTTTTTCTTAAAGCGTTTAATTTATACGGTCCTTAAATATCTGGCATGTGAATGTTGGTCATATATATAGCTACATTTTTTTTTAATTTTGAAATCTCATAAAACACACTTTTGTTGCTAGTATTTGTATAATTTATAAATACATATTTTCTATCGTTGTGCACTATTAGCTCTTTCTGGGATTTATTCAGGGGGTAATCAGAGGAAATACATATTTCGCCATTTGTTTTACTTCATACCTTTGTGAAACTACCTCTTCAATGTAATAGTCATTTGAAAATTTAAACTTACCATAACTAAATATCATACTAAAAGTGTACTAACTTATTTCTCTATTCTGCTTAACTTAACCTTTTATAAATTACTTTTAATCATAATAAAAAAATAACCTACGGAGTTGTGCATAGTATCAAAATTGTGACATTTTTGATTATCCAAAAGCATTCGGTCCCAATTACTTTGGATAAACAAGATTCTACTGTAAAGTATTTATACCATACTTTTGTATTCTCTCACTCCACCCAATATTTATATGTGCATGTTACCATTCATTTGAATTATACATAAAATTAAAATATAAACTAAAAAAAAAACTATTAAAAATATTTTATTAATGGACCGAATAATCAAACTATTAACAATGATTTTTTAGTTACAAAACACTTTCTTTTAACAAATACTGTAGACACAAATGAAATAATCTTAAAGAACTTATGTATTAATCTTAAATAATATATGTAGTTAATTCTTTAATTGCATGAAAAAGCACTGCATAATTAATTCTTTATATTTCATTATTATTTATATTTATTTTCACTATTTAAACACAAAACTTATCCATTATCGCATGAAACGTAACGAAGACGATCAAAACCAAAACAAAGCCAAGATATCTGATCCACCTAAACGTGCGTCATCGGCTTATGCACGGCGGCGTTCGCTTTTCGCCAAGGTGTTGGCGCATAAAGCCGGATTCATACTGGCCGTACCGGCCCGCACGTGGCGGAGCAACACGGCGCCCGCCAAGGGTTTGCGCATTATCTGGCGAGAACAGATATTCCGCAGCGACCGCAAAGCTACAGCCAATTGCAGAAGAGCTTTTACAGCTACAACCAATCACAGAAGAGCATTGGTGTATTTGCTTGCGGCACCGCAAGCTCGCCGCGATGACAGCCAACGGTCCAAAACGGCGAAACAGTACGGCATGGTTGCGGCGCGGCGCGGCAGATATGAATCCACCATAAAGCGCCAGTGCTCTGTATCTATGAGTGTTTGTTTTCACGCGTACGGGGGTTATTCATCTCTATATATATAAAAGAGAAGATTTTGTTTGTTTGTTCGCTATACGCGTACAGACATTTTGCCGGATCTGGACCAAATTTGGCACGCTGATTAAATAGAGAAAGCTAGAATAGAGACAATCTCTAGAATAGAGACAAGAGAAAGCTAATGCCGTAAAAATGAAATTAATCGGATTAATAGTTTTTGAGTTATTTTATGTTTTGTGGGTTTTTCGGCCATTTTTCTCGCATTTTACGTTATCGCGAGCTAAATTTCTGTCCGAATACTATATTTTTTATATCATCGGAAACTACATTCTTTTTCAAATACAATTTGTTACAAAATCGTACTTACATTTGCCGATTTTTGGGAATTTCTTAAAAGAAATCCTGTTTCGAAGAAAATGTACTGCTTTTAAAAATATGCTATTTTTAAACTGTCGCATCGAAAAACCTAACGGACAAAAAATTTTCCATCTTTTTACAGCTGATTGAACGTTTGTTTCTCCCTCTTTTAAATTTTGAACAGTGCAGAAATGTTTATTAGATTTTTTTATATGATTTTTTTTCTGAAAACATCACAGGTTAAAATTCCCTTCCGCGATTGAAGAAACAGAAAATTTTCCCCTTTTCGCCCTGTGTCCTGTGTCAGGTGTGGTGTGTAAGCGTTTCCAAGACAACTGACGGTGTTCTTTTTTTTCATATGGTGTACGTTCTCAAGGTCGTTCTTGCACTTATTGCATGGGGGATTTATTTGAAATCGTTGCATTAGGAAGTATGACTCCTGAAGAATGCACTTATAACATGTGGGATTTATTTGAAATCGTTGCATTAGGAAGTATGACTCCTGAAGAATTTGAAGATAGTATTTTACACGGATTATCAATTCCTCGAGATGATAGTTACTAAATAATTAGAGCCTCATAAAATATTTATAAATAAATTAAACCCACTGCGAACATTACATCTAAACAAACCTAGATTTTTAATAAAATAATTATAAAAACCTGGATTTTAAATTCATCTATCATTATTTAAGTTTTTATCTACTGTATATATGCCCAATGATTTGCCTCCAGTGATTCTTACTGGATTTGGAATAAAAAATAATTAGTTTATGAGGTGCGCAAGTATTAGTGATAAATGACTATGAGAACACAAGAGGCAGAAGGAGAGAAACCTAGCTACGTCCAATTCTCGGGAACCTCTGTACGCTGGCAAGTCCACTGTTCCTTTCCCCCTTTTTTTTTTTTTTTTTTTTTTCGTTGCTGCGGGAAGTCCCGTGTATCTTTTTTTTATCATTGCAGCGGGAGGATTCACATTCCTTCCCTTTACAATCTCAATACCGACGACTGGATTCTATTTGTTTTTAGTAGTTGCTTCAGTATTAGCGATAAAAGACTGTTAGAACACAGACAGGTAGAAGGGGAGAAGCCTAGCCACGTCCAATTCAGTAACCGGTAACCTCTGTAAGCTATCAGGTGTCGTGTTCTTTTTTGTTGTTGTTGCAGCGGAAAGTCTCATGTCTTTTTTATCATTGTAGCGGTAGGATTCACATTCAAGCCTAGCCATGTCTAATTCTCAGTAACCTCTGTACGCTATCAGGTGCCTACTTCATTTTTTTTCGTTGCAGCGGGAAGTCCCATGTCCTTTTTTTTATCATTGAAGTGTGAGGATTCACATTCCTTCCCTTTACAATCTATATATAAGGTCAATAGCATTTTCCTTCCATTGCACGGGCAACGCCGGGCCATGCTGCTAGTAAATCGCATATAACATTATTTTAATTTTGATTCATCCTATGGAAAAATAAGAGATGTAGTTCGGCATGGGAAATACTGATCAATCTCCCCAAACAACGGCGTAACAACCATAACAGTCACTTCAAACTTTAGTCATTTCTCCTCAAGTCAGATTAGCATTGTGGTTTGGACGCTTGCTTCGCACACCTTAGGTCCCGAGATCGATCCCAGTCGCGGACGCTAGACGAAAACAGATTAAAATAACGTGAGGTTTCAGCTTAGAGGGGAAAATGCGTGGAAAAATAAAATATATGGGGCGACTGGTGCCCCATGTATTTAGGAATTTTTTTTAGGAAATTTTTTTAGATTGTAGTAAGTTTGAATCAAGCTTGCTATGTCAAGCTTAATGCAAGTTGGGCAAGTGTAAACTTGAGCACTTGATTCAAGCTTGCATTAAGCTTACACGCTTGAAATAATCAAGCTTACTGCAAGGTTGATGCAAATTTGCTGTGCTATCTGGGCGAGAAAACGTAATTTAAACACAGTGTGAACGTCCTACCGAAACACTTAATGGTTCTGGATGAGTTCGGGAAGTACATAATTTGAGCCGGTTTACTACGTTTTAAACACGTCGGCTGCCCGGACACATAGGCGTTAGTAGAGCTTTTTTTTTGTTTCCGTACCGTAAACGTTTAAACTGAACGTTCACAGTTCGTACTTGGGACGTAAGTGTGCTGCTGGGGAACACGAGAATGTCATCATAAAGTATTTATGTTTTCATGAAATTCATTCATCGAGTGATTTAAGAAAAGTATTTAGAAAATTAAATTTAAAAGAAGTGAGGGAAAGTAAGTCTAAGTAAGTGGGTATGTTCCATTTATATGAACTGATAGTCTGATGGAGCCAAATTTAGTGAATACGGTGGGTGGAAGCAGTATTTTCTCAAAATACCTCGGACTGGATTTGTCTTGAATTGTCATACAGCAAAATCACTTTAATCGTACCTTTTAGCCACATTTTGTACCAATTTTTCAATCAATACATATTTTAAACTGATTAATTGCTCTCAGTAGTTTGGAGCTGTGCTCTTTTTAGTGGTAATAGGTCGCATTATTCTGAAAATGTTGTCTTCACAAATGTAGCAGAAGAAAGCATACTTAAAAAAACAGACTAAATTAATTCTATTATTATTATTATTAAAAAGATAATTGATTTATATCTTATTTTTCTCTCTCTAAAATCAGAAATTTTTCTCTGTATAAATTTCCAGTTGCATGAATTATTTAAGTTTTCTAAGTATGCATGTATACGTTTCTCAATAATTTTAGGATAGTAAAATAAATATGAGACTATGTGATTTATTTGTATTTTTATTCCATAGTGAGAATAATTATAAGCAAAAAAAGGGGGTGCCCATTGCTACGGAAGGAATTTTTGTATACATAAACTTCTAGACTGGATAAATGAAATTAGTGAAGATTTACTAAACATTTTTGAATTTTCTAACAGAATAAAATTATTTTGAAAACAGTCATTATTTATAATTCTTAAGGTTGAAAATTTCTGCAATGTACTATTAAAAGGCAGTGTAGTATGTAGACAAAATTTAAATAATGCACTGCAATCTTTATTTTGACTTAATTTTATTTACACTGAAATATGTTTCTCTGGTGCAAGAAAGTGCCAGGATTAGGTGTCGCGTAAGCTGAACATCACAAAACTCTCTGAAAGCTACTTCTCTTCTATGCCAGTACTGCATCTGCTAGCATTTATTCTATTTATCATACTCTATTCCAACTTTTCTCTTGGCTTCTCGGTTACATTTCCAGTAATTTTTCCTCCGTGGATACTTGAAACATTCACTTTTAGCTTCACTTGTAAAGAGCAGTTTTCTCATTAACTCTTTGACGAGCAGTGGTTGTGCTGTGAAACCACCTTATTCCAGCGCTTTCACTTCCAGTCGAAAAACAAAATGGTTAAATAGTACGAATGCTGAAAAAGTGCAGCCGTTACCATCGATCCATTTAACCCTTTAACGCGCAGTGTTCCCGCTCTGGGAACACCCAACTCTGACGTTTTGAATGTTGCCAATCACGAAGAATAGATTTGATTTCTATAAAAATAGTTGCGGGTGACATAGCTGCACGACAATTCTTTACTTTTTAGCACGTCATTTCCCGTCAAAAAATTGTCACGATTATTTTTAACAGCACTGACATCTGCCGAAAAATGTAAGAATGCGAGAACAGCTGGATAGATTGTCCAATGCTGAAAAAAGGGCAGCCGCTGCCATCGCTCGACTCAACTACCAGCAAGATGGCGGACGATCGAAACGTTCATCGCGTGCCACAGATCTAGAGACTCCTTTTTTTTACGACAGCTGGCTGTGCGCGCACAGCCAGCTGTCGTCAAAAAAAGGGGTCTCTAGATCTGTGGAACGCGATGAACGTTTCGATCGTCCGCCATCTTGCTGGTAGTTGAGTCGAGCGATGGCAACGGCTGCCCTTTTTTCAGCTTTGGGAAAGGGTTGCGCCTCAAAGGGTTAACTATCAACAACATGACGGTCGACCGATCGTCCATCTGGCACCCAGAGCTCAAGAAATTTTCTGGCAGAGCTGGCTGTTCGGTGAGCAGCCGAAATGAACCGCCATTTTGTTAGTAGTTGAATGGATCGATGGCAACGGCTGCACTTTTTCAGCCCTGTGCAGTCTATTCAGTTAGTCCTCTATGTTGATGTGAAAGTGCCTGCGCTCAAAAAGGTTAAAAAGAAAACTCATCCATAAAATAATCTCCACAGATGGAAATATAACTCGGGCTCATCGCGTCCGAGTAACACAAGGCCCACAAGGATAAGGGTAGGAGACTGGAGACTATAATGAGTATTCCAACGCCAAATTCTTTCCGGAATTTACTTTTTGTTCTGGAATGAAAGACAGACATTATTCTTAAAATCTCTAAATGGTAACTAAATACACGTTGTGCACCTGAATTATTCACCAATAACTGGTACAGTTGTGGAAACAGCCTAAAAAGACTGTTTGAAACAATATGGTATAATAAATAACAAAAAAACATACAGCGGTGCCCCATTGGATTATGGGCATCGGCAGCATAGGACAAGGGGGAACATTCCCCACTCTCCCGGATTTTTGTAAACCGTTTAAACATACAAAAGTTCATACAATGGCCATACAATGGAAACCATATGTTGAAGTTGTCGTTGCTCCTCCTCCCCTAGAAAATACGCTGTCGACGCCCGTATTTGAGAAACGAGTGCTTTGACATGCGAATTTTTGGAGATGCGAGCCATCGCTCTCATTACTACGTCACTCTTTTGGCTTGATGTACGAATAAGAATTTCGGATACGAACTATTTATGAGTGACAAAGTGAATTAATAAGCAAAAATGAAGTAAAACAGAAAACTTGGCAACCGCATAGGTCTGCCAACATATGCAGGGTGTATCACAATTCCCTACCGGGTTTGGAAGGCTTATAAATATATATATATATATATATATATATATATATATATATATATATATTGCCAATACAGCAACAAAGTTGACGTTATTGGAGAAGGAAATGTTACAAGCTTTATTTTACAAAAGTCCAATATGTGAGGTCAGTTAGATTGTCGAATCATCAGCATCACGAAACAAGGACGGAGTACAGGGAGGGGGGGGGGGGTGTTGGAAGGGCGACCGCTCCAACTGAGAAAAAAAGAAATTAATGTAAAAGATCCTATTTTACTTCCATAAAATGGATGTATACGTCAATCTTCCCCACCAACAAACTAACTACCCTCCACCCCACCCCACGACAAAATTGCATTAATCCGTCGCTGTCACGAAAGGTTCACATATTGGACTTTTATGAAATGAAACTTGTAACATTTCTTTCTCCACTAAAGTCAACTTTGTTGCTGTATTGGTAATATATATATATTTTTTATAAGTCTTTCAAACCCGGTAGAGAATTGTGATACAATCTGTATTTAGATTTTCTTTTCTTACAGCCCATGTATATATACAGTGGTGGCCAAAATTGTGGAAAGTTAGGAAATGATTAGGTTTTTTTAAATTTTGTATGCTCATAGGAAGTGCTACGTTTCACAAAATGCTAACTCATGTATCATTTTAAAGCGAATTTACTACTGATTCCAATATGCAAAACTAAATTTAAATATGTGCAATAGAATAAAAGTTATAATTACTTTAATCTGGAAAACAAATACAGAGATGAAGTGGATTGCAATTTCTAACTTTCCAGGTCAATCACTGTTATTTTTCTGAGCTTAAAACTCTCGTCAGCTCAATGGAACATTAATGTGAAACTGTAATAAAAAATTAAGGCTACCTACACACAGCTGATAGCTCACTACAATCTTCAATATCTAATACATCTCGATAATTATTGCCTTTTAACTTCTTTTGTATTGAAAATATTTTGATTTTGTGTTTTGTATTGAAATCATTTTTAAATTATCATTAAAATGATGCAAAAGAGTTTAAATTTTGTGAAATATAAAATATTTTATACGCATACGAACTTGGAAAATAAAAAAAAAGTGTCCACAATTTTGGCCACCACTGTATATACGTAATTTTCTAAAAATTTATACACATAAAATATATGTTTAAAAATTGGAAAGGTTTATTTCGAATATCATTCCTTTTAGTGGAGAAAACTGTTATGAGATAAGAGTATTTTGATTAATGAGCTCAGTTAAGGAACGAATTACTCATATCTCAAAGTACCACTGTAAAATTTATAATATATACAGGGTGTTCCCAAAACACTGACCTAGCCTTTCATTCTTTAAATATTGATCATAAACAGACACACTAAATTTCAAAGTTGCATAGAAAAAGTATTTTATATCATGGATTTAAGAATTTCAATTGATCAAATCTAAATAAATGCAAAATTTAAACTTTTATACGTCCCCTGTCCAAAAAAAAAAATTCTTAATTTATAAAATCTGCCTCGTGCACTAATTACGTTATGTAAAAGTTTTCAGCATTTCACCAGAAATAGGCTCTTTGATATTTTCAACCAAGTGGTTAAGGGATCACACAATACCAATAATAGTTACGTATTTATGCAAGCTGTTTTCTTTCGTAATTTGTGTACAGGCCCTGAAACGGAATCTTCGGAATCGTATATTTTCTCTTTGAGAGAGATTGAAAAGTGTTTTGAGTCAAAAACAAAAACAAAATATTTTTATATTTCTGACCCTTTTCATTATGACAGGCTGGATTGTGGACATCACCTAATTAATATATTTCTATCACCTACTTTTGCTACAGTGTGTCCCGCCTAAATAAAGTCACTTTGATTTTATGTCGCAACTGGATGCGAAACAGACGACTAAGAACGAAATAAATATATTAAGAAAGTATACACAAAAATACCTATTTACAGGAAAAAGCTCACTACCTTCCACACCTGGGCAGAAATGAAAAATAAATATTGGGAAAAAAAGAGAAAGAAAAGTGCCACTCCGAAATAAAGCCAGTACTGTTAACAGCCAATATATTCGCTATGTTTACATATGTCTTTGAATAGTCGATGTAACATACATTTACCAATCCATGGAGGTCGGTAACATTAATACTACCCCAGTGTTCAAAGATAGCGGTCTTCAACTCTGCCACTGAATGAAACTGGCATTTGCATATCTATCCCTAATTGAGGATGCCCCACGTATTTAATTCCTTAGGGATTGAGATCAAGCTAAAAGGGCAGGGCAATTCATGATATACAACCCATCACCAAAAAACCATTTTCAAGAGGATTTTGCAACGTGAATAGGTCGTTGTCCTGGTGGAAAATGAAACTTCGGCCCCCAATTCTCCCTACAAATGGCAGTAAGTGGGCTTCTAGCATTTATTGGTAATCAGTATCTGTTATATGCCTGAAGAAAAAGCAAGTTAAGTTTACCACCAGGCAAAGCCTTTCCACATTGTATAATGAGCTTTTCTTGTCTTTTGCTGACGAAACAATAGCTTCTGAACATTACCAACAAGCAAAGAGCAGATTTGTCCAAATATCATCAAAAAGGAAAGGGCCAATGGAGTCCGGGTTGTGGTCTCAGATGACAAAAAAAGTAATAATAATAATTTGGATTGCCCACGTGACTTTGCGTTCTACTGACATGATACGAGGAAATCCTCTCTAGATACAAGATGGGGGCTTATTATACTGTCTAGAGAGGATCTACCTGGTGATAAACATAACTTGGCTTCTTCACTTCAGGCCATATAAAAGCTATTGATTATAAACAAATGTTATAAGCCCATTTACAGGCGTTTTGCAGGGAGAATTGAAGGCCGAAGTCTGATGTTCCATCAGGTCAACGTACCCATTCATTTTGCAAAATCCTCCTGAGGATGGTTTTTCGGTGATGGTTGCATATTATGAAATGTCCTGCCCTTTTAGCTTGTTCTCAATCCCGAAGAAAATGCTTGGTAAATCCCCAGTAGGGATGAATCATAGAAGTAAGACTACTTCTATGGGATGAATACGCAAATGTCAGACGGTTTCAGTCTGTAGCAGAATAAAAGGCTGCCATCCTTGAACACTAAGATAATATTGATGCTGCCTTCCTCCAAGGATTGATAAATGATATGTTAAATCGACTATTCAAAGTCATATGTAAACATGGGGAATATATTGGCTGCTAACATTTCGGTGGGACACTTTTCTTTCTCTTTTTTTTTACACATTTTTTTTTTTAAATTCCTGCACAGGTGGGGCAGGGAGTGAGTGTTTTCCTTGTAAATATGCATTTCTGTGCATACTTTCTTAATATATTTGTTTCATTCCTACTTGTGTGTTTTGCATCCAGTTGAGGCACAAAATCAAGGTGGTTTTATTTAGGTGGGACACACTGTAATTGGAGATTTTTTTTTTCGCGGGATTAAAAACATTTAAATTTTACATTTATTTAGAGTAGTACTAATTTTACATTTATTGCACGCTCAGTGGTCGGAATTCGATCGTAATTTATTAAATTTTTGAGTTTGAACATTACTGGGGTTCTTTCGTCAAAGAGTTATAACTCTGTAACCATTTGTATATAATTTTTTTTTTTTAATTTTGTGCTATTATATGAGCAACTTGAGTGTGTACAAATAAGTAATTAGTCATTAGTTTTCGAGTTATTTGAAAAAATACTTGCAAAATGAGGTATAGCTTGGCTAAGACATATTTAAAAAGCAATATATGTGTGCTTTTGGCATTTCCCTTTTTTTATATTTTTTATTGCTGTCCTGGCCAGGTTTTGACAAGGCTACACAGTTAATTTGCCCACCTTTTTTAAATTACATAAAATTTAAATAAAAAAATTAAAAGATTTTCCATTGAACTTAAAATAGTTTGAATTTAATAATTCAGAACTTCTGTGCCTGTGTAAGAGATGATTTTTGTAAAAACTCTTTCATTGTTTCTAAATGCCCTAAACCGTTGTACTTGGGAATATACAATTTCAAACCATCGAATGTTCGAACTCCACTTGCTGCAACGTACGACTGACCACTTTTTAAAAATTGGCTGCCTGAATAAAATTTCAATTTTTTCGAGTGTTTGACATCGCAAATGCAGGTACAATCTCTGGAAGATTTTTAACCGATATCACAAAATTCTATACCTTTTTTCTTTAACTTTATAACTTGTGATCTCTATGATCAATATTTAAGGAATAAAAGTCTAAGTCAATGTTATGGGGATACCCTGTATATGCAGGTTTCTAAACTTTTAGCCGTATCTGAAATTCTTTCGGAGAAATGAATATGTGTTAGTACAAAAAAGTCTAATTGAGCTAACTTTTATAACTATGTTAATAGGAATGAACTAGCTAAAACTAGCACACGGATATACGATTCTTTTTTTTTTTTCAATTTAACCCTTTGAGGCGCAACCCTTTCCCAATGCTGAAAAAAGTCAACCGTTGCTATCGCTCGACTTAACTACCAGCAAGATGGCGGACGATCGAAACGTTCATCGCGTGCCACAGATCTAGAGACCTTTTTTGACGACAGCTGGCTGTGCGGCACAGCCAGCTGCATCAAAAAGGGTCTCTAGATCTGTAGCACGCGATGAACGTTTCGATCATCCGCCATCTTGCTGGTGGCAATCTATCCAGCTGTTCTCGCATTCTTCCATTTTTCAGCAGATGCCAGTGCTGTTAAAAATAATCGTGACATTTTTTTTACGGGAAATGACGTGCTAAAAAGTAAAGGATTCTGGTGGAGCTATGTCACCCGCCACTATTTTTATAGAAATCCAATCTATTCTTCGTGACTGGCAACAGTCAAAACGTCAGAGTTTGATGTTCCCAGAGCGGGAACACTGCGCGGTAAAGGGTTAAGAAAGATGTGATAATTACGCACCTATATCCTTCCTTGAGGAACAAGGATTGAACCTCGGGACAAATCGACGAGAACATCAATGTTTATCTGGTCGGAAGATCTTGGAGGTCGACAGCAACGACACCATCGAGGAAAAACACACCTACAAACGTTTAAAAACGTCACTATAATTATCATTAATGGGCTACACATGTGTTTCTGAGGGAGGGGTCATTTCTACAAATGTTTTCTAGAATTGTTTTTAAGTAATAGCAATTTATACACTATCGTTACTATTTGAAGCTTTTCTCTCAGTTCTACTGTATTGAAAGAGAATGTTCAAAAAACACTGATTCTTTTATTCCTGAAACATTGATCAGAGACATATAAAATTTTATCTTAAAAAAAGGTTCAGAATTTTGTGGTATCGATTAAAATTTTCATGAGATAAAAATCTAAAGAAATACGAAATTTTAATTTTAATACGGTACCTGAACGAAAAAAAAAAAAATCTCAATTAGTTAAACGTGCCCCATACATTAACTAGATCAGAGGTTCCCAAACTGTGTGCCGCGACACTCTGGGGTGCCACGAACGTATACCAAGGGTGCGTCAAGATAATCAAGAAAAGTCTAACTTTGGGGGCAGTATTGTAAAAAAAATCCCTCTGAACCGGAATCCCACGAAAAAGTTAGCCAAGCCGATGACCAAGTGGCGAAAACAAAAATATTTCAGTCAAGTTCGAGAGAGTTCAGTGTCCTGTCCCCTCTCTTTTACAGGAACTGCCTGAGATAGGGCAGGAGGGACGCAAAATTCTATATCCCTTTCCCAAGAGAGTACTATCTTGATAGTTAGCCCTATAAACAAAAAAGAAATAATAAAAAATGCATCTTAACTACTAGATTTTAACCTTCATATTCATATTGATTGAAAGGTAACCTGTCGCGAAAGCTCTTAGCCTGAGAAGTGTGCCGCGAAATATTTTTAGCCTGATAAAGGGTGCCGCGGCGAAAAAAGTTTGGGAACCACTGAACTAGATAATGTATAAAGTTTAAGCCTTTCATCATAAAACGGCTCAGCGATATGTTTGCACAAAGTTAGTGAGGGGGCATGCAATACTAGTCATAGCAAAAATAGTAATATATGCAATCATTTGTATTCTTTCGTAATTTGTGTACACCCCCGAAATGCGATTATCCGACGTGTTTTTTTCTCTTCGAGAACCATTTAAAAATGGTTTAAGTCAGCATATATTTATTTTATATATCCGAAAATCTTTAGGATAAAATGTTCAAATTTTATACATCTTTGGTCAATAGAGAACATTTTAGATAGAGAACATTTACTTTTTTTTTTAACGATGACCATACAAAAATGCAATTTTTGCATTTATTTAAATTTAATTTCTTGAAAATTTTAATCGATGCCATTAAGTTCTGTATCTGTACCTTTTTTTTATGCAACTTAGTAATTTATTGTATACTAGCTGCATATCCCGGCGTTGCCCGAGGTCATTGGGTACTAAGTCAGAACTTGCCGAAAAAGAATTGTTCACTTACGTTCGCCATCTAGTCCTGTGGCTTTTCACAACCACCAATGCATAAAGTGAGTATGAATTTCAAAAGCATTAGTATGCATGTGTACAATTTATTGTATACTAGCTGCATATCCCGGAGTTTCCCGAGGTCATTGGGTACTAAGTCAGAACTTGCCGAAAAAGAATTGTTCACTTACGTTCGCCATCTAGTCCTGTGGCTTTTCACAACCACCAATGCATAAAGTGAGTATGAATTTCAAAAGCATTAGTATGCATGTGTACAATTCTCTAATCACTCAATTTGGCTCATTGAAAGCTTTTTCAATTATTTTATTAATAGCGAGATAATTGTTGACCGAATTAGTTTATAAAAGGATATTTTCATAAATGATTTCTCTGCAGACTTATAAAGTGTAAACACGTTGCAAAAGGTTATTGGTCCTACATTTTA
Source organism: Cheiracanthium punctorium (assembly GCA_038373885.1). Classification (NCBI taxonomy): domain Eukaryota; kingdom Metazoa; phylum Arthropoda; class Arachnida; order Araneae; family Cheiracanthiidae; genus Cheiracanthium; species Cheiracanthium punctorium. Next base: position 77,120 of record JAWZYV010012880.1, read on the forward strand.
AAGACCGCGCTGTTTAGGATATTGCGCTCACGCATACGCAGTGAAAAATTTGGGAGCTACTGTCCTTAGTGTCCAAAATTAACATAGTTAAATGGAGGTGCGTGTTACGACCAATTTAACATAGTCAGTGTGAGAACACGTGCCATTGCGAATTGGAGCAACACGAGAACATCAAGTTTTGCTTCAATTTAAGCAAAACGATGACAGTGACACGTAAAATGTAAATGAAAGTGTGCGGTGAGGAATCATTGAATAAAACGTGTGATTTTAGTGGTTCATATGCCTTAGAAACGAGAATGAAGCTGCCAAGGATGAACCTCTTGCGTTAGATTTTGAATAGCCTCCAATTCTCTAGATCTGACACCTACAGACTTCTCCAATTCCCCGCCACAGCGAAGATTTGAAAGGCCTATGCTTTCCGTTCTGCATGCGACAACGATGGCAGATTCAATAACCTGGATTAACGGTAATAGGGGCGATGATTACAAAAGAAACGTTTGCCAAGTTTCCAAGACTAGGAAGTTTGGCGAGTAGGTACCTAATTTTTCCAAGTTTAAACAAATATTAGGGGGGGGGGGGCTCCCCCCTCTTTAAAAAGGTATCTACTGCCAGACGCGTAATATACCTATAATGATGATGAGCTTAAAGGCCAGCACAAGTTATTTTGTTTTTAACTACTACTTCTTTGTTTTATGATATCGTTCACCGAACTTTTCGGACCCATCTTGTATTGATATTTGATAAGAGAAGAAAAGTTTTAAATTATTCTTACTTGATCGTCGGCGACTGCTTGCAAGTAAACAACCAGATTACTGTTATCATGATTCCAGCTAACTCCCTAGAATGCAAATAAAGAAGGAGGAAAATATAATTTAAAATAAATGTACCTTTTGCCCTAAGGCTTCGTAGTTAGAAAAAACAAGAACCCCCAATAAAAATTACGGTCCTTCAATAAAAATTAAACTAATTACGTCAGGGACTCGAAAATTTTCTGAATGTCTCTTCAAACGCTGGACTATATACTGCCATGAATGATAAACCCATGAAAAACTACAGAACTTTCTAAAATAAATCTTAAAACATATAGAACCACATTGAAATTCTTTTTAAACAGAGATATTGCCTGTTTGAGAATTTTTGCAGAAAGTTACATGACTGCTTAGGTTTACTGTTTCGTTTAGTATAAATCAATGGCTTACAATGTTTTCTTTCTTGTGGTTCCCCTCTAAATTACCACAGAAGTCGGCGAACCCCTTGCGTAGTCATTTTAGTAACGAATGAAGAATACAATAAAATTGAATAGAATATTTATAATATTTATTCATATCCCATATTTCCTAATGGTTCATAACAAGAAAAAAAATCGTAATCCTAAAACAAAGTAAGAACACTAATAAAAACTAAAATGATGGGTACAATATAAATCCTAACTAATATTATAAATGCGAAAGTGAGTTTGTTTGTTTGTTTATGACGCTAAAACGCCTAAACCGCTGAATCGATTAGGATGCATTTTGGTTTAGATATAGATGGGACCCTGGAGATGGTTATAGGCTACTTAGAATGACTGTGCACCTGAGGCTCAGAATGTTGAAATTTTAAATACTTTTCTAATTATTAATTAAAAACCGTTTTATCGCCCGCACAAAATGATTTATGCTTTTGAAATAAAGCTGAAATTCTATTTTCAGATAAATGATGCATTTGAAGATAAGATGCATTTGAAAAACATGCATTTGATTAAGATGCATTTGAAAAACATGAAATGGTATGGGAATTATTTTGATTTTACGCCAAATTAAAAAGCATTAGAAAGAAAAGTCCAAATGTGCTTCTTAAACTTCATAAATTTCCAAATCCTACAAATAATATAAAAACTCGGCTGTTCGAGCCTCGTCAGGGGGAGATCCCCCCGAACCCCCCTAATTTTTTAGTTTTATGATTGCCATATTTAAACTATATTAATTGACTTGTCATTTTATCGCTCATCTTTCGCGTATTTCGCCTGGTAACCCTACGTTGAAATTTTTATGAGTGTAACCTATTGATAGAAAAATACATGTGGTGCATATTCTACAGCTTACGAAATATTGTAACAATAGATTAAAGCTGTTGCGAACTAATAATATTTGAATATATGTAAAAAATACATGTGGAGCATATTCTACAGCTTACGAAATAGTGTAAGAATATCGAGACTAAAGATTGCTTTAATCTCGATATTAAAGCTGTTGTGAACTAATAGTATTTAAATACATGTAAAATTATGTCGCTTTTTTATGTCGCTTTATTATGTCGCATTTTTGGGACACATTTTTCAATAAGGGTATTGAGAGATAAAATGACAGTCATTAAAAAATGTGTACGTTTTTGTGTTTAGATGTTTTTGACTGAATCACACACAAATTGCTGAACGGATTTGGAAAAATTCGTAATGAAGATAGCTTATGCCCTGGATTAACATACAGGCAACCTTTCAAGCATATAGCATAAATAATTCTTTTACAAAAACATTCATAATAATTCTAATGTATTGCGCTCTATGGAAATTTTATAGCTACTAAACCGATTCTAAAACTTAGTTACACTATTCCTGAGTATTATTGCTTGTTTGTTTGTGGATTAAGACCGATTGACTGCACTAGGGTCCTAGGCCTATATGGGGAATTCCTCTGTGGGGAACTTTCTAAGGGATCCTAGCCCGTATTTACGCAAGGTTTTGGAGAAAACCGCGAAAAACTGCGAGCGGCTAGGTCGACAGGCTCGACCAGGGGTTGAACCTGGCACCTCCAGCCTTCCAGTTTTGAGAGTAGAACTTCTTAGGCACTGGTGGGACCCTGAGTGTTATAGGCTACCTTTTATGCATATATCACAAATAGTTCTTTTACAGGGATACTCATAAGAATTACATTACACTCTATGTGTATCTCTGTAAGTACTGAATCGATTCCAAAACTTTTTTCACTGTTAGTAAGCTACACTATTCTTGAGTATTATAGGCTAAAATTCATGCATGTAGTGCAAATAGTTCCTTTACAGGAACACTCAAAATAATTCTAAAACTTTTTCGCTATTAGAAAGCTGCACTATTCCTGATTAACGTAGGCTAAAATTCATGTTATAGCATAAATATTTCTTTCACAAGAACAACAAAAACAGTTAGCAAATACTGTCGTAACTGTATTCGCCAAATGCCTGAAAAAAAAATCTAAATTTAGTAACTCTGCATGCTCTGCTATTTTAAATGATGTATACTACCATGCATTATACTTCATATAAAATAAGTAAAAAGCAAATAATATTTAAATGCAGTTTCTTTTGTCGCAAACATATGTGTTATTCACACATGCTTCTTTTCTCTTGGGACCTAATTCTAAAGCCGACGCGGACGAAGTCGCGGGTAGCCGCTAGTACATAAATAAATCAAAAGAATGCAGAATTAATTATATAAAAAATTTTAGTAACAGACCCAATCAACAAAGGACAGACGTTTTAAGTTGAAAGTAATGAAAAACCTTTAAAAAAGATATCGCAGTACGATTGTTTCGGGTCGTACAAAAGATCCATCCTCCGCACAGTTAGTAATTTTATAGATCTCAAGCAAGTAGCCAACGAAGCGATCGTATAGCCTTTTTTTGTGTGTTATCTTTCAAAGTATAATTAAACCAATTTATTATTAACTAAGCATACTTTCAATTTAAAAAAATCTTAATGGGACATTTGTGGCTGTCTGATGGAACGAAGAAATTCAAAGTTTGGGTAAATCTGATAGTTTCAGTCCTAGATCAGATTCTGCAGTTTGCCTGATATCTGCATTTGCCTTTCGAAAAAGCACACCATGAAAATCCTTTCTCACATCTCATCCAGTGATTATCACTCCAACGCAACACTGTCATTACAAGATTATTTCACGAACACCTAACGAATCATGGGGTTGGAAACAATTGTGCAGCTTTTGAAGAGATATCTATATAAATAAAATTAGGCTTTTGTCTGTACATTTCTTGGAACTCAAAAATTTTGCGATTTCTATTCGTTTCAAGCACCCGGGAATCCGATGCGACCCTCAAAAAAAAGTTTTTCTATCTGTCATTCTGTCATTCTGCCATTCTGTCGTTCTGTCATTCTGTCATTCTGTCGTTCTGTCATTCTGTCCGTGACGCTTTTTTTGTTTAAGCATCACGTAAAAACGACTGAAGCGAATGATATGAAACTGGGTGTCATGATAGGTGGTCACTCAACTTAAAACATAGGCGTCGAATTTTTAAAAAATCTTGATTAGATTTTGAAATTTTGCGAAAATCATTTCAAACTGCGTAAATTTGTGTTCGCACATCACGTAATAACTGCAAAGGTGTTGTTGGAAGCATAGGCGTCCAATTTTTAAAAAATCTTGACTGGATTTTGAGATTTTGCGAAAATCCTTTCAAACTGCGTAAATTTGTGTTCAAGCGTCACGTAAACACGACTGAAGCGAATGAATGATATGAAATTGGATGTCATGATAGGTGGTCACTCAACTTAAAACATAGGCGTCGAATTTTTAAAAAATCTTGATTAGATTTTGAAATTTTGCGAAAATCATTTCAAACTGCGTAAATTTGTGTTCGCACATCACGTAATAACTGCAAAGGTGAAAAAATGATATTTGGTGAAATGATAGATGGTCACTCACCTTAAACTATAAGCATCTAATTAAAAAAAAAATCGATCAGATTTCGAGATTTTGTGAAAATCGTTTCAAACTGAGTGAATCTTTATTCCCGCATTACGTAATAACGACAAAAGCGAATGATATGAAATTTGGTCACACGATAGATGGTTGCTCAACATAAGCTATAGGAGTCCAATTTTTTAAACAATTTTATTAGATTTTGAGATTTTGTGAAAATTCAAAATAAGTTTACATTTCTTCAAACATCACGTAATAACGACTAATACGAATGATACGAAATTTAGTGATATGATAGGTAGTTGCTAATCTTAATTTATAGGCGTTGAGAATTTTTAAAATATTTTGATTACATTTTGAGAATTTGCGAAAGTCGTTTTAAAATGCTGAAAATTTGTTCCAGCATCACGAAATAAAGACTGCAGAGAATGAAACGAATTTGGGTGACATGATAGGTTGTCACTCAACTTAAATTCTAGGCTTCCAATTTTTCAAAAATGTTGCTTAAATTTTGAGATTTTGCGAAAATTATTTCAATATGCGTAAATATTCGTTCTCGCATCCCATAATTACGACTAAAACGAATGAAATGGTATTACTTAGTTACTCTCTAACCTGTAATATTTTAACAATACATAAAAGTTATAATTTCGCTTTCTTTACTTTGGCAACATACTACATCCTTTCTGTGTACTCCTACAATGCTACGAAAGTTCTTGCTTTTAGAAATTTGCATTCAGTACTAACCCGTCAACGACGGGTACTTCAGCTAGTCCTAAATATTTTCAAATCTTTCACGTAATTAATTTCTTTTAGAATATATTCACAAGTAACATGATTTTCAAATACAAAGTTCATTAATAATGTTTTCTTTTCTTTTCCTTTTCCCTTTAACCCTTTGAGGCGCAACCCTTTCCCAATGCTGAAAAAAGGGCGGCCGTTGCCATCGCTCGACTTAACTACCAGAAAGAGGGCGGATGATCGAAACGTTCATCGCGTGCCACAGATCAAGAGACCCTTTTTTTGACGCAGCTGGCTGTGAACGTTTCGATCGTCCGCCATCTTTCTGGTAGTTAAGTCGAGCGATGGCAACGGCTGCCCTTTTTTTCAGCATTGGGCAATCTATCCAGCTGTTCTCTCGCATTCTTCCATTTTTCAACAGATATCAGTGCTGTTAAAAATAATCTTTTTACGGGGAATGACGTGCTAAAAAGTAAAGGATTCTCGTGGAGCTATGTCACCCGCAACTACTTTCATAGAAATCAAATCTACTCTTCGTGACTGGCAACAGTCAAAACGTCAGAGTTTGGTGTTCCCAGAGCGGGAATACTGCGCGTTAAAGGGTTAATGACGGAGACCCGCCGTTCAGGCATAGGCAACTATTGTAGGCCAGAAGCATTAGACTCTTTATTAATGGGGCACCTAATAGATGGGCCAACGTTGCCCTCTTATAGGTTTCTTAATTTTGAACCAATTCAAGATGAGAGACCTGCACCTGGATTAGAACACCCAGAAGTATCGCCACGACATATTTTACGTGCACCAGCTACTTTTGGCGTGCACGGTCCCACAATAGTCCTGTCGTGAAAGGCTGCCACCTTTCTCTGCTTGACGGTCAGTGTCCTCATGAGAACATAGAGCAGGAATAAGGAAAAGAGAGCGCTTTGGCAACCCAAATTTGAGGCTCCTGTTAAATCAGATGACTTGTCTCTAGATCTCACGCGCATAATTCTTGCGAATCCAACACTCCTTAGTTTTCTATGGAGCATTTGCAGCCAGTGCGCTCATTTCCGTTTTTAACGTTAAATTTTTAAGAAAAAATAGCTTCTCTGCATATGGATGCAATTTATGATTTGGGATAGGTTCTGGTATAACATTTCACAGGCGAGTGGTTTTTCTTCCATATTTTTAAAACATGCTTTAATAAATGAAGAATATTTCAATGTATCCACATCCACTAATATGGCGATATTTTTTTTACGCCAAGAGGGTTTGTTATGCATATGTCGCCAGTAAATTTCGCTTGTAGTTTACAATAACTACTCGCCAAATATAGGTGTATAGCACAAGTTTAGCCTCGCTCTTCATTTCCGTGCCACAAGTCACATCTTTTATCTTTTCCTCACTTTTCCAACGGGTTTTGAAAGGCGATGAGCTCTCTATACATCTACTCTCTAAATGGGAGCCGAGCTTCAAAGGAACTAGTCCACTGCTGGCTCTTAGCTGACAATATCTATTATATAAATGTGAAAGTTTTTTTTTTTGCTTTGTTTTTCCGGGAACTCCTCTCGCACACCGTTCTACCGATCGGCTTGAAATTTTGCACCTACACGTAAAATGATATAGAATAGTCCGTAATTAACTTTAAAATTCCGATAACTCAAACCTTCCACAGTTTTTTTCGATAATTTTCACCTTCAGAAAGCTTTCCCAATAGCCAATTGTCTAAAACAGTGATCATGTGATAAACCATCTATATGCTGGTGATTGACATAACTATAAACAAAGTGGCATATCATGAATGAAATGACGTCATTTCGATGTCACGACTTTAAAAATGCATTAGAAATCCTAATTAGGGGGCCAAGCTTTGACGAAATATTACACCACGAGCGAAATAATAAACTCTTTAGATTATCATATGCTGTAGAAAAGTAAAATAACGTGAGTTTTCTTTCACTAATTCATGTTATATATCGCAAGTGAGAATGACGCCATTTTGACGTCATGAGTTTAAAAAGGAGTTAGAAATCGAATTAAGTTAACAGGCTTTGAAGAAAAAATTTATTATTATAAAAATTCAAAAGTATTTTGTTTTAATGCATGAGCTACCTTGGCGATTTTTGAAAACGTGCATTTTTTTAATATTGTGGGAAATTCAAAAGTCGTCACAAGATGGAAAATACTTAACATAATACATAGTATTCGCGATAGGTTTGACGACGGCCGTAGTTGTATTCCCAAAAACGGTGCACAATGTCGTCAAGTTTTGACGACTTTTGGCATTGTATATATATATATATATATATATATATATATATATATATATATATATATACACTGATGTCCATAAATTAAGGATAATGAAGTTCAGGCAAAGAAAGAGAAAGAAGCAAAACAAATTTGACTTATTTGTAAAGTCTATTTATTAAACAAAAAGTAAAGAGCAAAAAAGATATTAATAAAAATTGCAAGTTTTACTCCACTTTGTTTCAAAAAAGAACCTATTTACAAAAAACAGTATAACATGGTTAGTAGGATGGTTAATACGGAGTATGTCTCCCGGACGATGCAATACAGGCCTGACAACGCCTAGGCATGCTGAGTATCAAATGATCAATCTGATCTTGGGGAATATTACACCACTCATCAAGCAATGCATTCGGAAGTTCCGGTAGACAGGTGGGAGGGGGTTGACGGGCTGCAATTCGTCGGCCAAGCATATCCCACACATGCTCTATTGGATTCAAGTCCGGTGAGTATGCTGGCCAATGCATACGGGTGATATCCTCCGATTGAAGGCATTCGTCTACAATGTTTGCACGGTGAGGACGGACGTTGTCATCCATAAACACAAATTCAGCACCCATGGCGCCCCGAAACAAACGTACATGTTGTTCCAGAATGACATCCCGATAGATGTGGCCTGTCATCGTTACACTCTGAACATGCAGGTCAGTTCTGGAACCAAGAATAATTCCTCCCCAAACGAACCATCCTGCACCACCGTAACGGTGTCTTTCAATGGTGTTCTCTTGGTGGTAACGGGTACCTGGCGCTCTCCAGATGAATGTCCGGCGAGAATCAGACTCCAAACTAAACCTGGACTCGTCGGAAAACATCACACAAGACCACTGTTGTGGTGTCCACAATGCATGCTCTCTACTCCAGGTTAATCGCAGGCGACAGTGAGTTGCGGTAAGTGGAACACATCTGACAGGCCTACGAGCATATAGACCAATGTGCCCTAAGCGTCTGTACACGGTCTGCCTTAAAACTGTCGTACCGGTAGCTGAAGAGAGCTGACGAGACAGGTCTGATGCTGTACTCCGTCTGTTTCTTTTGGCAGTAACTGCCAAATAGCGGTCCTCATTCGGCGTTGTAACTCGGGGCGACCTGTGCTGTAACGTCTACTCACATTACCATCATCTTGGAATCGTTGCCAAAGCCTGGAGATGACACTCTGGGCGATTCCAAGTTCCTCGGATACTTCCAGCTGGGTACGTCCACATTCCAGTCGTCCGATAATTCTGCCACGTAAAACATCATCCAAATGCCTCCTTTGTGCCATAACTATGCGTTTTTTGCACTGAAAGGCTTTCACAGCGCTTGTGAACAATTTTACTTCTTTGCCACCATTCCTTATATACCCCTCTCTTACACTCTCGTCATTGTGACGTAGCATCCACGCCATCTGGTGGTTTCCTGTAATTTGCATATTCTTCTTCAAGATGTGTGTGATCATTCCACAGGTGAAATTTTTATTTTAGAGATCAATTTCTGTGTGATTCTGAATTATCCTTAATTTATGGACATGAATGTATATATATATATATATATATATATATATATATATATATAAGGGGGGTTTTGCTGCCTATGGAGAAATTTTTTTTTTGAAAAGTTAAACTCTTACCCTCTAGTTTGGTGACATTATGCGAGTTAATGCCTCTGTTAAAATATTAGATCATTTAAAGGTTATTTAGAGGTAGCTCAAAGGCTTTAAAGTTTTAGCCTTTAGTGTATATGGAAAACAACATGTTTTCTGTATAAGAATTTACATTTCAATTGGTATAGCAATAATATGTGTTTATAAAATAGATATTTGTTTTAGTGACAACAAGTTTAGTATAATTTAAGGTTCTGACAAGGATTAGGCCTTGTCTGGAACTCACATAATAACTTCTCGAACTCTAAATAATTTTTACTCCAACTCCAAATAATAACATCTACTCCAACTCAATGTTATTGCAGCAACTGTAAACAGTTTAGGCCTTAAAGTTGATCACTACAATATATCAAGAAACAGTGTAAGAATGTCTTACCAAAAGGAAATGGCAGGAAATGTTAAAGATGATTTTAGTGCATCAAATCCTGATATAAGTTTTGTGGTACACTGGGATGGGAAAATACTTCCAGGGATTTCTTGCAGTGGCAGAGAGAAAATAGAGGGGCTTTTAATCTTAGTTACAGGAGGTGGATTAGAAAAGTTACTTGGAGTCCCTAAAATCCCAAATGGAAACAGGTGAAGCAATAGCAGCTGTTACAGTGAAAACCTTAGAAGAATGGAAATTAACTAAGGAAATCAAGGGATTATGCTTCGATACTACATCAAGCAACAGTGGCATAAATTCTGGAGCTTGCACTCTCATTGCAAAAAACATAGGAAGAAACCTGCTGTACTTTGCATGTCCGACATCATATCCATGAAATTATTCTTGCAGATGTATTCACTCTGTGTTTTGGGCCATCATCTGGACCAAATATTGTTCTTTTTAAAAGGTTTAAAGAATATGGGAACTTCATTGATCAACTAAAGTTTGAAACATATAAAACTAATAAGATTGGTTGAAGAACGGTTGCTGCTGAACTGCAAGAGCTGAAGAAAAATGCTATAGAATTTGCCTTTACAACTTTACGAAATGAGAAGCACCCCACGATGACTACAGAGAATTTCTTGAATTAGTATTGATCTTTTGGGGCAAAACTCCTCCTAAAGGTATTCACTTCAGAGCTCCGGGTGCCTTCCATCATGCACGGTGGATATTTTCAAAGATTATTTATTCTTTGAAGATATGGCTATTTCGTCAACAGTTTAAACTAACACCAAGACAGAAGAATGCTTTGATAGAGTTTAACCTGTTTATAGTACTTTTATATATGAAGCACTGGTTTACTGCTACTATTGCAACAGAAGCTCTGTTCATGATCTGCAGTTTTTGGTAAAACTTCAAAAATATGCAGAATTCAACAAAAACATTGCAAGCAAGGTAACAACCGCAATAAAACGGCATCTTTGGTACCTAGGAGAAGAACTGGTTGGGCTCAGTTTGTTTTCTAACAATGTGTCTGCAGAAACAAAAGTAAGCATGGTTCAAGGTTTAAAAAAAGAAATGACACAAAAGCAATTGAAACGACTTGATGACAAAACAAATTACATTCACCTAAAATCTTTAGAAGATTTTGTGACAGTGAAGTCTCTGATGCTGTTCAATTCAATGCAACTTGATACTTCATTCTTAGAAATAGATCCCTCAGAATGGAAGGGATTATATTCTTACAAGAAATCCAGAGATATAGTGAAAGGTACTAAAGTAGTTAATGACTGTGCTGAAAGAGGTATCGCTCTTATTACTCAGTTCAATGACAAATTAACCAAAAGTGACGAGCAGAAACAATATCTTTTGCAAGTGGTTGAGACCCAAAGGAAGCAATTCAAAACCTCTGAGAAGACTACACTGATGAATATGGGTGCTACCATGCAGACTGCTAATACCAGTACTTCCTAAACCCAAAGCAATGAATTTCTAATCCATCCTAACGTGCATTTTAATTTGTTCAGTTTTTTAATTTTAGGGACAACGTTACTTGACAATATCTTGGTTGTATTTTTATAGGTAGTGTTTCATGATTAAATATAATAAAACTAAACTACTATTCATTAAAAAACTATTAGTTATTACCTTTGATTTACTGATATTTATTTACTGTATTGACTATCGTTATAATACAAAGTTTGACACTAAAATTAGAAAACTTCAAAGTCTTTGAGCTACCTCTAAATAACCTTTAAATGATCTAATATTTTAACAGGCGCATTAACTCACATAGTGTCACCAAAGTGGGGGGTGAGAGTTTAACATTTAAAAAGAAAAATTTTGAAACCACCCTAATATATATATATATATATATATATATATATATATATATATATATATATATATATATATATATATATATATAGTAAAAAGCATAACTTACGAATTAACGTAGCATCGGCAAATACAAAATTCTAAATATCCATGGAATGATTGATGAGCAAAACAATGAACTCAAAATCTTAAGTAAAAACAGGAATAAGCAGACACATGCAACAGATAGAAATCCAAACAATGGTAAATCATAAAAAGAAAACGGAATTGGGTGGAGTAAAACAAAGGGTAGCAAGCATCGGCTAAACTCTTCAGGCCCCACGAACCGAATACTTGCTACCAAGATAACAAACGAAATAACAGGATTTCAATGCAGTTACTTAGCACAAAGAAAGCTAAATATGTAACTAGCAGGAGGCTATCCTGTTAAGAAGTAAAAAGTAATAGTAAAGACATACCCAGAGAAAAAGTAATTATGAAGAGAAAATGGAGATGAAGAAACCTAAGCATTAAGCCTGAAAACATGGCTCAACCATGGAGCTGTTGCCAATTGAAGCGGGAAAATTATACGTTGCCAGAAAAAATTGGAGAAAAGTTGAACAATAAGTAAAAATTAAGAGTTAGTAAAAAAATAATAATATAATACAGTAAATTAAATTTAAAAAAGATAAATAAAAATTATTATTAAGAAGAAGAAATATTGGCATAATATATATTAGGGTTATGATATTTTAAAGGATTACATCTAACTGCTTAAATAGCTATCTATTATATGCCTAGAGATATTTCAGAGATTATACTAATTAAAAGAAGAGCGTTTATATTTAGATGATACCTGTGATCATTAGTTCATTTGTACATTTTTTTTTCTCAATAAAACATGTACTAAAAAGCCAGAATTTTATCGATTTTTTTTTTAAATTTTATAAGCAAGCCAGCTACCAAACCCCAACCTCATATATATATATATATATATATATATATATATATATATATATATATATATATATATATATATATATATATACGAGTATATATGAAGCTCTGTTACAAGTGGGAGTTTTTCAAAGTCGTAAGTTTCAGTATTACTTCGTTTGAAAACTACTGTGCGAAATAACTAGACTCAACTACTCGGGTCAGAACGTGACGTCATAAATTAAAAATTGAGTGAAATTATTAAACTTTGTAGCACAGTTTAACCCGTCCTATTCGCAATTTGAGCTATTCTAAATAGCTCCCCGATTACACAGTATGATTTTTTCACGAGACTGAACCTTGGAGGATTTAATTATTTAGATTGGAAACAGCTTGTGTATTTTCCACCATGGCGATATGAAATATTTTGCAGTGTTACACCAATCTGAGAACAATTATGCTTAAAAATGTATGGAGTGATGTTTTAATGGCAGCCATTATAAAAAGTGTTTATGGTTTATGCTAATGCATAAATTGCAAAGAATTATCAAGAAGTAGAAAAGCAACCATTCGTTTCAAATATCTAAGCTGTTTCTTTAAATTGAGCATTAAAGAGAGAGAAACGAAGATCGATAATATTAATATAAGTAATAGGTAGTATTAGTAGATTTGTTAGGTTAATGTGGATTAAAGCACAGTATACCACGTATACGTTATAACGTACAGAGTATACGTTAATAAATATTTAGTGAAATTAAAAGTGTTCTATTCATCATTTTCAACGGTCGTCTTACAACTAACTAAACTAAAATCCTACGTTGCGTTAATATAGCCCGCGATAGTTTCAACAAAAGTGTTACACTGTAGTGTAACAAACAAAAAAAAATTCGGAGCACATTACATCCAAGTAAAAACACAACAACTTCGCACGTCTGTAAAATTGTTTGTAAACAAAGCTGTCTGGTTGCCACTAGAATCACAGTAAATTCCTGCGTGAACTTTTCTCCCTTCCTCTTCATCTTAGAGCAAGAGGAATGACGTCACGAGGCAGCGAAACTGGTTCTGTTCACCGATCACCCAGGTCAGGGGAATGACTCAGCGGAAAATGAAAAATTTTTTCCTCCACTCTCAGTGGCAACGGCTTTCGAAAAAAGTTCGTTGAAGCAGTTGTGCGTTTTGAAATGTGAAGAAAAGGTGCGTGTTTTTTTAGGCGGGGATGCCCACATTTTTTTCTTCGAATGTTCGTTGGCAGGCCTAAGACTGCACGAACAGGGCATCCCCCGCCTCGCTGCAATTTTCTACGTTTTCTGTTTCTATTTAAAAAGACCTTTTGATATAAAATCCTGAAGACGAAGAGATGTAAAATATTGCTAAAAGAAAATTCTTCAAATTATACGAATATAGATGTGTTCATCGTAAAAAATTTTGTGTCCTGCTCCGAAGCGGCTGAGGCTCTACATTTTTTATCTATATTCATCGTTGATTTGTAGTACAAGAATTCTGCGGTGAAGAAAAATTATTGATCAGTGTTGACTCATCATAAAAAATATGACAGAATTGATGTCGCTTCATTTCTACCAAAGGATCTGTCCATGTGACAAGTGCGAAGGTGTGCATACGTACTTAAGACTTGTGTTTAAACTTCCTGGGCTGGAACGAATCACTTTGATGATCTATTTTCTCCAGCTAAGATGTGCATACGTGTTAAAAGCTTGATTTACTGCCAAGGGCATCGGTGGTAATGTAGAACTTTATAAATTCCATTTTATTCTCCTTCAAAGAAAAATCTTGAAGTGATTCCAGTAAAATTTAAATTGGTAAATTAACATGTGAAATACTGTTGTGAAAATGTATTGAAATCTGAATTGAGCATGACATATTAGTGTAATAATATGTCAATTGAGATCATTATTTTTAGTAATAATAACTGCAAAAATCAGCATGATAATTAATTTGTAATAGTGAACGTTCATCAGCAATTAATTAGTTAAGTTATGCAAATTACTTTGAATCCATGCATTTATTTGAAAATGATGATAAATTTGAATATTATTACTAAGTTTTTTGATGAGGAGCGAATATATGGTGTGCTCCATGTAAGGTACTTTGAAAATGTTTCTATATGTTAGTAAAATTTCAATGATAAATTAGGTGAATGTTGAATTGTTGTAAATTACTTAATCTAGAAAATTATTTTTCAAATATCCTCTAATTAAGAAAGTTGGTACCAAAATGAATCAGTAAATTTTTGTCTCCCTGCATGCTATTTAATTTACAGCTGGAGACAGTGGAGAAAATGACAAACCTTTAATCTTATTTCCAGGTGAGTTCCTCTAGTTTGCATGGCTATTGTATAAATTAAATTATTTTATTTTCACAACGCAATGATATTACCACTATACATTGAGGTGTGGGTGCCTTAATTCAGTGTAGAATATTGGTATTTCTGAACCTTGAGTATCATTGTAGAAATTTCTCAAAGAAATATTTTGAACAGGTTAAACTTAGGTTCCTCAGTTTGGCCAGGGCTTTCCATAATCTGCACTTTTTATCTGGAAGTAATTTAGTACTTATCATTTCTCATGTTTAAAATTTTTACCTTTTCAATTACCAGCATTCTCACTGAAATTCAGTTAAATTTAAATTAAAATAATTTTTGTTTTACCACTCACATTTAAGCACCCGCACAATTTAACATTGGAGATAAAAAATGTAGAGCCTCAGCCGCTTCGGAGCAGGACACAAAATTTTTTACGATGAACACATCTATATTCGTATAATTTGAAGAATTTTTTTCTTTTAGCAATATTTTACATCTCTTCGTCTTCAGGATTTTATATCAAAAGGTCTTTTTAAATAGAAACATAAAACGTAGAAAATTGCAGCGAGGCGGGGGATGCCCTGTTCGTGCAGTCTTAGGCCTGCCAACGAACATTCGAAGAAAAAAAATGTGGGCATCCCCGCCTAAAAAAACACGCACCTTTTCTTCACATTTCAAAACGCACAACTGCTTCAACGAACTTTTTTCGAAAGCCGTTGCCACTGAGAGTGGAGGAAAAAATTTTTCATTTTCCGCTGAGTCATTCCCCTGACCTGGGTGATCGGTGAACAGAACCAGTTTCGCTGCCTCGTGACGTCATTCCTCTTGCTCTGAGATGAAGAGGAAGGGAGAAAAGTTCACGCAGGAATTTACTGTGATTCTAGTGGCAACCAGACAGCTTTATTTACAAACAATTTTACAGACGTGCGAAGTTCTTGTGTTTTTACTTGGATGTAATGTGCTTCCCATTTTTTTTTGTTTGTTACACTACAGTGTAACAAAAAGGGACTACCTGAACCTTCTCTGTTTTTTCAGATTTTGTTACTATCGTATTTCGTGAAAATATTCCTTTGCTACCGGGCGAAGATCAGGCACGCAGCTAGTAAATAAAAAAAAAATTCAAAATATAGAAAGCACATAATATTTGGTCGTGAAAATGAAGACTTGCTACTACACTGCTGGCCATCGTAAATGCAACACCCTGAAGGAAGCATGCAAATAATATGAAATTTACAACATGCATTAGCTGAGGTGAGATATGCAAATGATTAGAATTTCAGCGCAGACGCACATCAAGCGCGCCTGTGGCGCCACCTCAAAGCGCTATTTAAGGCTTGGAGATTTCGACGGTTTCAAGTACAGCAATTGTGTTTTTCTTGCTTTTTTTTCAAAAAAACGATAAATTATGCCTCGTAGGAAACAACGATCATCTTTTGATCAAGTATCCGAGTTTGACAGAGGAAGGATAGTGGCATACCGAGATTGTGGGTTATCTTTCAGGGAAATCGGTCGTCGTATTGGACGAAACCAAACAACTGTGATGCGGATATGTGATCGTTGGGTGCAGGAGGGTACGACGGACAGACGTGATCGACCGCATCGACCTCAGTGCACCACGTCACGTGATGACAGGCAGATTGTACGCATGGCAGTGACGGACCGCTCAGTCACATCACGAACCATATCACAGCAGATTCAGTCTGTAACGCATCATCCAGTGTCTGCGCGTACCATTCGACGTCGTTTACAGCAGAATGGTCTGTCCGCAAGACGTCCGTTGCTTTGTCTACCTCTGACGCGGAACCACAGACGTCTCCGCCGCCAATGGTGCGATGAAAGAAGGATGTGGACGACAGAATGGAATGAAATTCTCTTTACTGACGAGTCACGCTTCTGTATGCAACACCACGACGGTCGGATTCGAGTCTGGAGACACCGTGGAGAGAGGATGCTGAACAGCTGCATTATGCACCGTCACACTGGTCCTGCACCGGGTATTATGGTATGGGGCGGTATCGGATATCTCTCTCGCACTCCTCTAGTACGCATTGCCGGTACTTTAACCAGCCAGCGCTACATCTCCGAGGTGTTGGAGCCAGTTGTCCTTTCTTACCTTCAGGGCTTGCCAACAGCCATATTTCAGCAGGATAATGCACGGCCACACGTGGCACGCATTGTCCAAGGGTTCTTCGTCAATCACCAGATTGAATTGCTTCCCTGGCCGGCGCGCTCTCCGGATCTTTCGCCGATAGAAAACATGTGGTCCATGGTTGCTCAACGACTGACCCAGAGTTCATCCCCAGCTGTCACACCAGATCAACTTTGGCAACGTGTGGAAGCTGCTTGGTCTGCTGTACCCCAAGAACACATTCAAAGTCTCTTTGAATCAATGCCGAGGCGTGTGGCAGCTGTGATCTCCAACAACGGCGGCTACTCTGGGTACTGATTTTGGCAGGAACCACGCTTCATAGAATGCTGTAAATTTAATCATTTGTTACTTGGTCAACATGTTATCTACACAATAAATTTTGTTGTGATATCTCTTGTTTTTCTTGGTGTTGCAATTTGGGTGGCCAGCAGTGTATTTATCTGATTCGATTGCATGCTATAATTCACTTTACCTGCCTTCTTCATACATCAGGGGATTCAGCGATCCGTCAGACTTAGGACTGGCTGCAGCAATTATCAGTTCTACAAAGGCGTAGCAGAACATGCCAAAGCAAAATACAGCATGGCTCCAGTAAATAAATTTCCACCATTTCTTGCCTACAAAAATATGTCTGCCATTACATGCAGAATGTTCCATCATTAACACAAATCTAACAGGATATATTATCACAAAACAAAGAATGATAAATCATGTCGAAAACATTGATTATAAAACACTTTCCAGCACGATCTTCTGTATGCATGCACTGTTGCATACGCAATGTGGCAACTTATTCATTTTTCGTCATCGTCAAAACGGGATAGTTATTAATTTCTGTAATTTTTATGTAACACAATTTTTTTCAAGACAGGACATCTACTTTTTCAGGTAATAGTATGGGTGTTCAAGAAAAATAAATAAATAAAAGACGTAGATTTTAAAATACCAATGTTCATTGCGCGATTTCTGAAAATTTACTTTCATAAATAACATGGCTTTAATAACTGCGACCTCCAACTGTGTTTTTATTTTTTCGATTGTCCAGAACTTATTCTTGAAGAAAAACCTGTTTTACTCGAGTAAAGATTATAAAAGATTTGTAATTGAAGTTACTTAAAGCTACCCTCGGATTTGTAGATCTCTTGCATCCTTTTTTAAATTTATTGCTCTCGTTCTAAAAACGGGGTATTTCGACGGTGCTCGGGGACACTGCGACAGGCCATTTACGGTCAGAGTTTTTGGGACACCCTGTACATTAAAGTACTACTGTATCTAAGAAACTAACTGTCGTGCAAAGATTGTTCAGAGCTGAGATTTTGGAAATTTTTTCCCTCTTTGAAAAAAATCGTGTATATTTTTAAGTACTATTTTTTCAAAATTAACTGTCATACAGAGATCATTTTAGGAACAAATTTTGGCAAATTTTATCTTATTTAATCTCCGAAAATAATATTTGACGTTATGCGAGTGGTTTTGACATTATTTTGGAAAAGAATCGATTTTTTCGAGTATTGTATCTCGGAAACTAATGATCGTACAGAGGTCGTTATGTACTCAACTTGTGGTAAATTTTATGACGTTAAACATTTTAACAGTAACATTTCACGCTATTAAAGTGTTTCTGAAGTTATTTTGCAAAATAAGAGATCATAACGAAAATGTTTCACTTTTCGGAAAAATTATCAGTTTTTTGAAGTATTGTATCTCGGAAACTACTGCTTGCACAGAAATAGCTTTGGGCTCAAATTATGGAAAGTTTTATCTAGTTTTATTTCTAAACTGTAATGCTTGATGTTATTTCATAAAACATAAGACCATAACAAACATTTTTCACTTTTAGGAAAAGTCCATTATTTAAGTACTGTATCATAGAAATGGTCGCACGTAGTTCTGGGCTCAAAGTGCGGAAATTTTTATCTAGTTTAATCTTTTTACAGTGGGTATGTGACTTTGTGCAAGTAGTTTAGACGTTACTTTACAAATTAGAGATCATAACCAGAAAATCATATTTAGGGAAAACTGTTCATCTTTTGAAGTGTTTATCTTGGTCCTTGGTTTATACAGATATCATTCTGGGCTCAAATAGTAGATTATTTTGCTTAGTTTAATCTCCTAACTGTAATATTTGACTTTTTGCAAGTAGTTTTGACTTTATCTTAGAAAATAAGATGCCGTAACGAAATCTTTTTCCTTTTTGGAAAAATTGTTCGTATTTTGAAGTACTGAATCTGGAAACAAATGGTCACACAGAGATCGTTCTAGCATCAAATTTCAGAAAGTTTTATTTCGTTTAATCTCTTAACCCTTTAGCGCGCAGTGTTCCCGTTCTGAGAACACCAAACTCTGATTTGGTGTTCCCAGAACGGCAATGTTCTGGGCATTGCCCTGTGCTGCATTTGTGTGCAAAATTGCACGTCATTGCCCTGTGCAATTTTGTAATAGCTTTCTTTCTGCCCTCCACCCCCCTCCCCCCCAATCCCAATAGTTCATTACTTTTTTTTATTTTTTATTTTTCAGTGCTAATGTCACATTCGGAAGGATTTGAAGTCGACGACTCAGCAGTTTTTCTTCTAGATTCAATGATGACTGGAACAATTCTCAATGGATGAGAGCTTGGGAACTGACTGTATCCAGCGAAGCTGTTCTGCAGTCAGTTACTTGGAAAATCTCTTCATACAGTTAACCCTTTAACGCGCAGTGTTCCCGCTCTGGGAACACCAAACTCTGACGTTTTGACTGTTGCCAGCCACGAAGAATAGATTTGATTTCTAAAAAAATAGTTGCGGGTGACATAGCTCCACGAGAATCCTTTACTTTTTAGCACGTCATTTCCCGTAAAAAAATTGTCACGATTATTTTTAACAGCACTGACATCTGCTGAAAAATGGAAGAATGCGAGAACAGCTGGATCGATTGCCCAATGCTGAAAAAAGGGCAGCCGTTGCCATCGCTCGACTTAACTACCAGCAAGATGGCGGACGATCAAAACGTTTATCGCGTGCCACAGATCTAGAGACCCTTTTTGACGCAGCTGGCCGCGCCGTTAAGTCGAGCGATGGCAACGGCTGTCCTTTTTTTCAGCATTTGGTAAAGGTTGCGCCTCAAAGGGTTAACGACGATATTTTCTGTTGGACGAATGCCTTGAGATATATTTACCAAAACTACTACGTCGATAGCACAGGTCTTTCGAAGCTGAAAAAATTGGTTTCTTACTATTGGTACAAATCCTAACAACATACTAAAATTTAGAACTATTTAGCCTTTTGCATGCACAAATGTCTATTTTGACAGTCTAATACAGCTTTTGAGACTATGCCCCAAATATCGCCAAGTCTGTCGACAATGAATCGTGACATATCGATACTTCACCAAATTTGGCACATATAAGAAAGGTAGTACTGCTGGAAAGTATTTTATAATCGATCCGTTTGGCATGATTTATCTTTATGTTTTTGGGATTTTTATGAGAAAAAATAATATTTACCGTGTTACTCACCAGTAAAATTTGGCTGGAGAGTTACACAGACTGTGAGCAAAGCTGCCGTTCCATAGAGAGGCTGTTCATGAAATGAAGGGGAAAAAATAATGTATTTCTATCTTGAATGTGTGGTAAGAAATGAGATGCCATATAAAAAGAGAATAATCAAAAGTGTACCGTCGTAACTCTTAGTGATGAATTGTTGAAGACGCGCCTATCTCTTCTGTTGAAATAACTGCTTGAAAAAAAAAAAAAAAAAAAAAAAAAAAAAAATCTGGAGTGACTCCACTCGACTTTAAGAACACTTACGATTAAGATCATTACCAAGCATTTAAATAAATTTTAATCGATGAATAATTCAAATATATATACCAAATTGAAGCTCAATCGAATGTACCGTTTAAACGCTAGCGCACTTTCAAGAATTTCTCCCCATAGTCCATAATGTAAAAGAAATCTTTGTCGTAGCCCTGTAGTAAAACTATAAGTCCTATACACATCAAAATCAATACCAGTCTTACGATGGTGGTTTATAGCATGTATACCCAATTTGAGCTCAATCGAATGTACCGTTTAAACGCTAGCGCACTTTCCAGAATTTTCTCCCATATAGGCCATAATGTAAAAGAAATCTTTGTCGTAGCCCTGTAGAAAAACTATAAGTCCTATACACACCAAAATCAATACCGGTCTTGCGACGGTAGTTTATAACATATATACCCAATTTCAGCTCAATCGCATGCCCCGTTCAGGAGCTATCGTGTTCACTCACATACACACACACACGCACACACACATACACACATACATACATACATCTCGTAAAAATAGCATAAATGAATTCAGAAGACCTCAAAACGTGTAAATACACCAAAATCTCGAATTCGAATTTTTTCATGATTACAATACTTTCCTTACATGGTACATGTTCGGAAAGTAAAAAAAAGTAAAATGTAAGTTATATTTCTGCCTAGGGTTAGGTAAAAATTAATTAATTTTCTCGCAAAGGAGTGCTCATCTAAAACTCATGATATCATATTTTTTATTTTCACGATGCAGTTTTCACAGAATAATCCTATTATTTATAAAGCCTGTAGTTGTAAAAACTCATCACGATGATGGAGGAATTATACTTTCTACTGATTTTGACTATGCGTTCTGATACATCTCATAGCATGCAATACTCAACGAGGAAAGATCAAATGGGAGAGATGCCGCACACCTTGTATTTCTTGCAATCGGGATAGATAGCAGACACACGCGCAGTATAGGTGTGCAGTGAGATTTCCTTAGCTGGTGTATAGCAGGAATCCCGTTCAATGCTTTAGCTGTAACTATACAATCCTTATTTTGATATAAGCGCTTGATTTCACTATCCTAACTTTTAAACATGTTACGCATAAGTGCTTTTTTTACGCTAATTACTGAACCCATGCATGATTTCGAAGTCAAAACTAAGTGTAGCACCTGTATAGATTACTGTCTGTATGGTTACGCCACTTTCCGTTGCGAAGACAGGCAGCTGTGATGTGTTACGTCTGTACTCTACAAAATGGGATACATGCCGCACTGCCATTCCGGTACACATGCAGCAGTTTCTTTTGTACGGGATGCCGCTTTTAGTAAAATTTTAATTTATCTCTCCGTCTCTTATTTTTTATATTACTGAATTTATGTTAATGAAGTATATTTGCAGGATTTAATTAAGTGCTATTAACTTTTTCCCCTTTCATTTTGCACAGACTGTCCAAGTTGGGCTAGTCGTTAATTGTAATTGTAATAATTCTGCATTTTAACGTTTTTGCTTAAATAAAATATTAATCTTAAAAACCAGTCTTATTAATCTTTAAAAAAATTTAAAATTGTTTACAGATTTTATTAGAAACGCCTGCATTTCATAAAAGAATAAAACAATGTAAAACGAAAAGAATAAAACAGTGGTAAAACAAACAAAACAAAATAAACACTAATTTACTATTTTATCCTCTCTCAAATGCACTGATGTTAGGTTGTTGACGAAATAACAATTAAAATTCAATTAAAAAATTAAGTGTTTAACTTGAGTAGTGAACTAAGTCAGCAGACTAATATTGATTGAAACCTACTAATAAGTCTCTTTGTACTCATTTAGTTTATTTTTGTTATTACACAGGTAATTATAGTACAGATATGAATATTTATTTTAATAGTTTTTTATTTTTACCTTATTAAGTTCTTATCACAGGCGCGGCATAACTCCCGCACAAGACCAGTGTCTCATCCGTAGTGCAATGTTTTAGAAAAAAAATTGTTAAAAAATATTATATATATATATATATATATATATTGTCGGCATATATAAGTTTTACATTCTACATTAAATAGCACAGCATGATTTATTTTATTGTATGTGCACCCAGGGATTTTTTACACTAATTCAAAAAAATGTGCGAGCAAAGTCCCGGAATTACCCTATATGGTGCTGTTATCAGTGATGCTAATTTCAATCCTAAGAAAACTATCGTTGGAATCTTAGCCTGCCCCATTACTACAGAAGTCTTTAAAACCCTTATGCGCCATTATTTTTGTAAATTTTCAGTGATGTTCTCAAAGAACTTTAGGAACCCCAAAAAACATCCAATATACGTACTAATATTTCTGGTGAATCAGTCGAGAGGGCAGAACTGTTGCGTTTATGATAGAAGAGGAAAGAATTGTATTTCCGGCTGAAACGTTATTACTTACAACTTGTTAGCTATCACATATTTACCTGGCAAAAATTTATCCCGTCCCTTCTTGACCAAGATAGATTAAGAAGAATCAGTATCGAATCCTACATATAACACGATTTGAAATATGTAAATAATCTGGGTTGTTCAACATCCGGCGCATCTATTTATTCTTTTTTTCTTCCTTCCCTTCTTTATTTCTTTTCTTTTCTTTTTTTTATTTTAAAAAAACATAAGTAATCATAGAAAAGTAAAAATTCAGTGTTATAGTGTAAAAAAAAATAAACTATGCAATTAATTATTATTGAAAATTTTGCATGACATAGTTATTGAAGTGAAAACTTCGTCGGGCGCGTTGGGCACTTTTGGAATGGAGAAAAAACATTGAATTGGCGTGATCGTCACGCTCAGACACATGTGGAGAAAAAGTGACGTCATTGAAGTTTAGAGCTGCCATCATACGAAAGAAACTTAACTTACTTTTAAAATGCGTCCTTTTAGCTTCCGCGACTGGAAACGAACCCCAGACTCTCGGAGTGGAAGGCGAACGTTCTAACCACCAGACGGTTTCTACTCGTTATAAAATGACTAGAGTTTGAAGTGATTGTTGTTTCAGTTTAGGAAAGGTTGCTCTTATGCATCTCTATTCTAAAAAGAAGTAACGGCTGCTGCTGTCGGCGCCGCCGCCGTCGCTGTCAGAAGCTTGATCTGCTATCTCCTCCGAAACCGTGAGGATTTGAGTTTCGACGAAGGTGTCCACGGATTCGGAAAATTCCGAGGAACCTGATAAGCTGACTTAAATTTCGAAAATCGAAATATTTTAGAAGATATTAATAAAAAACTGAAATAAACATAATGGTTGTCAGGTTTGGCAATTTCGCCAGCATAAAATTATTCATGCCTTTGCAACTCAAATTGTGTTACACAAGTTGATGATTTTCAAATAGTAAGTTCTCTTAAGGTGCGTTCAGACCACGTTCTTATTGTCGTTCGAGACGCTTATTGTAGCTATCGGCCTTAGTTATGACGTCAGTTAGCGACGATAAAACCAGTTTTCTGGGATTTCAGTTCTTTCCAAATCCGTGCCTAATATCTCTACGATTCCCCCTCTTCTTTTGTTGATACGTTTTCAAGGTGGGGAAAGGATGTCAACATCAATCATTCTTCCCGCATGCACCGTACGCGTGTAAACAAACACTAATGGATGCAGAGCATTTGGCGCCAAGACACGCGCTGCGCTGTGGAGGGAAGGATAAACCTGTTTCTACAGGCAGCGGGGAAATAGTACAGTAACCTCGGGCGCGTTCAAGAATTCATCGGTTGTGCACCGATAACACCGGTGCACGACCAGAGCGTTCGAAAAGGCGGAGCGTTGGGCGGAGCTCTGGAATTAACCGCGTTCGAAAACGTTTCGGTCATGTAGCGGTTGTCTGCTCAGCGTGACCAGAGCGCAATCAGAATGACCCTGCTAGCGAGGTGGGTTATTCCGGTTATAAGCGTAGTGTTACCAATGGTTATTTTTGTTTTCCTGGCTTCGAATTGGATGTGGTGAGGCGAGGCCGTCGTTATTAGCGAAGGCCCCGGGTGAGGATGACCGAAACCGGTTGACAACCGTGACGTCACTTAACCGAAGAATGACCGCGACCGGTAGCACCGGTGCATAACCAACCGGTGAATTCTCGAACGGGCCCCTCGTTAGACAGGGAGCGACGGAGAAAGATGACAGTCTTCGCCTGTATGAACAGCATAGAAGCTTTAAAAACAGATATTTTTGCGGATTTAAAAATATAATGCAGAATAAGTTATATATTTTATAAGTTATAATTTTCATTTTTTATTAATAGGTATTACATTCTCTTAACAATACGCGTGTGAAATATATCATTTAGTCAATAATTTACAAGCTCATACAAGTACATTTAATTAGACACTATGTACACATCTCTAAATGTAATGCTTAATATATATATATATATATATATATATATATATATATAATAACTATAGTCAGAGGTATTTTAAGTGCAACTTTACAAGCATATTTCACGCTCTGAATTTTTAATTAATACATAAGTAGTGAGGCGTAGGAGATACATAAGTAGGAGTGAGAATACTGCGCCACTCGAATCCGGGCGGATTGCGGATTGCATTCCAGTGGAGCAGAGGTTACATAATCCACGATGTGCTAAGAGGGGGGTGGAGTTGAATGACAGCTGATGGAGGAGAATTCGGTTGGAGCAGGGGAGACGGAGTTGAGTGGCAGTTGGTAGATAAGACAGAAGGGTACAGATTTCTTTTTCTTGCATCATTCCTAATAGAGGGGACTCGGAAAAAAGTTTAATTTTTTTTTCTAATAATTACCGACTACAACTATTTATGTAGAGACCGTCTTGCAAAGTATAAAAGAGATGTGATTATGAAATAGGAAGTAATTGTAAGGATGACTCTTACAAAAAAATTTTAATTTGTGTTTTTGGAATTCTAAATGTGAATTTTTCAGACATAGAAAGTTTTGCTGTAATACGAACTATTAATATGTAAAAGAAATTACAAGCTAATGATTTCATTATTGAAGATAAAAATTAAAGTTGGGAGTTGAATGGTATATGTTTTGTGCAAACTTTTACAGAATAGTAGAAAGAATTGTGTTTAATGTTAGGATAACGATACTTTGTGGGTTTTGTTTTTTTTTTACACATAAAATGGTATATGTTAATTTTTCAGACATAGAAAATATTGGATTTGTGTTTTTGGAATTCTAAATGTGAATTTTTCAGACATAGAAAATTTTGCACAGATATGAACTAAGAAGATGTAAAAGAAATTACAAGGGATAACCATTCTTTTAGCTTTAGCTTTTATTTTCAGTTAACTAGAAATAGTTAAAATTATTGATGTCTGCCATCTTAATCTATATAAATAAAACAGAGTGTAAACTGTCCGTTTGTTTGTCTGTCTGTCTGTGTCTCGCGTAGCTCCGGAACGGGTGATCGTAGACCTACCAAATTTTGTACGGAAATTCTCCAAGACGGGTCTCGACACACCTCGAAGCGATTTTTTCGAAATTCGAATTAGAAAATGTTTTATTTTATGTTTTGTCCGATTTTTAGCGATTTTTCTTGCGAATACATAATAACGCCGGTAATTGCGCTCGCAAGAAAACGATATTTACATCATCGTATAGAGGAGAAAATTTTCTTTTAAAAACTATTTGTTTGGACTGTGTCAGGTTGAGCCTGTAGGTGATGTGCAGAAATTTGTATACAGCCCCAATGCAGATAAAAAGCCTTTATTAAGAAAGTGCGATTCCAGAAAAATCTGAGATTTTTTCGGATTTCTCAGAGTTTCTTAGAGTTTGAGATTTTTCATCGTTTTGCAAAGGTTCTCTTAGTGTATTAATTTTTCGTCGTTTAAGAACTTTCAGAATTTTATTTATGTGATCCTCATTAGTGGATATTTAAATAAGTGTGTTTAAAAAATAAAACTAAAAGATGACCATCCCTTCTCTGCACCGGATTACAGGTAAATCCAATTGCCATCAATCAATTAAAGAGTGACAAATTTGTATTAATTAATAATATTGTTTATTATTGCTAAAGTAGTTAGAATGTGTTTTGGTAAACAATAATAATTTAATTGTTCTAAATTAAGCCATTTTCGAGATCAGTTTAAATATTTTTTTGTAAATGTAAATAAGATTTTTATATTTAATAAATGTTTGTTATAGTTAATATTTTAAATCCATTTATTTCTTTCCTCAGAAAACACAACGCAACATCAAATTTTATTTTATACTTATTTAGAACAGTTTAAATAACTTTATGAGTTAAAATAAATTACCGATGGGTCTTATTGTTAGGTTGAGCCTGTAGGTAATGTGCAGAAATTTGTATACAGCCCCAATGCAGATAAAAAGCCTTTATTAAGAAAGTGCGATTCCAGAAAAATCTGCAGGTGTTAAAAACCGTTCATTAGTGACCACCTGAAGGTCGATTAAAAACATGCGGTATTCTCAAAAGAATTTAGCACAAAAGTTGCGTCAAGAGTTTAATAAAAGCAAGTCTCAAAAAATATACGGAATTGAACAGAATAAGGGATAATGTTGGAAGGAATGGAATTCATGCACGTGCAAAAGTCATTGATATCATAGAAAAGTGTACTTCAGCTAAATGTCAGGACAGGAAATTTATTAATAATTTTAAGCGTTGCGCTCGGAAGAGTTAAAAGAAATCTTGGTGAAAGTCGAACATATAAATTTCATCTTTTGGCGTTCTTTGAAAAGAGTGGGATAAACGAATGTTCGCTAGCTAGAAATCATATTTGTGTATCGCGGGACGCCTTGCAGTTTTACAATAGAGCCACCGCGACAGAAGAGGGAACCATTGAATGCCTGACCTTTGTGGTCAGGGCGAAATTTGCGGGAAGCTTTTGATGTTGGTCGGTGAGAATTCGTAGGCAAAGCTTCAGAAAAGGAAAAAATATAATAAACATCAAGGGGAGAAAAATTGAAAATAAAATTTAAGAAAAACATGGAG
Organism: Cheiracanthium punctorium; assembly: GCA_038373885.1. NCBI lineage: Eukaryota > Metazoa > Arthropoda > Arachnida > Araneae > Cheiracanthiidae > Cheiracanthium > Cheiracanthium punctorium. The sequence goes on from JAWZYV010012880.1 coordinate 104,769, forward strand.
GTGTTGACGATAAGGCTGTAGAAATCCAATGAGAAAGCGTGAGAATTGAGAAATAACCAATGGCAAGTTAGAGAGAGGTAAATTTCGGGCAAAAGAGTTAGTAACTGGTCGGTTTAGGAGAATTAGGAGCCACAGAGTGGCTAAACTTTTTTTACGAGTTTAGGGAAGAAAAATGGGGGACGAAGATTTGAGCAAAACTGGACTGCACAGCCAGAGAAGGCAGATTTCCACATTTTATTAGATTTTTCCATAGTTTTACATACGTGATAGTGGATATTTATATAAATAAGCGTGTTTACAAAATAAATCTAAAATGATCATCACTGCTCTGCACCGGATTACAGGTAAATTCCAATTGCCATCCTTTCCATATTGAGTGACTTATTTTTAATAATTAATAATATTGTTTATGATTGCTAAAGTAGTTAGAATGTGTTTTGGTAAACAATAATAATTTAATTTTTCTAAATTAAGCCATTTTCGAGATCAGTTTAAATATTTTTTTGTAAATGTAAATAAGATTTTTATATTTAATAAATGTTTGTTATAGTTAATATTTTAAATCCATTTATTTCTTTCCTCAGAAAACACAACGCAACATCAAATTTTATTTTTCACTTATTTAGAACAGTTTAAATAACTTTATGAGTTAAAATAAATTACCGATGGGTCTTCATAACAATGAATCCAATTATTTCATACCTTATTTCACGGCCAAACTAAGGTTTAAATTATTTCATCCATTTATTACATGTTTTAATATGTCACGCACCGTAACAATGGTGCCGTGACCAAACGGTTTAATAATTATACCGTTACCACACGGTTTTAACAATGTTATCAAAATTTATAAGAACTATCTATACTACTTTAGCAATAGCACTATGTAAAAATAAAATAAAATAAAAGTTAACATGCTTACACGCGTTTTCTTAAAACTTAAAATTAAAAAGATTAAAGACAGTATTGAAATAATACTAACAGAAAAAAAAAATAATAAAAGAAACAAAGATTACCAGTAAATTATATCGTTGACTATTAAAAACTGCAAGGTTGAGTCACCTTCAATTTTCTTGTCCAGTTACATTGCTATGCAAAGTGTTGGGAGACAAATTATTACGATACCTTATATGTATTTTTATCATATATTACTTTATAAGAGAACTAGTTCAATATTATATATCTATTTTATTGAATGCTGAAACGAATTTATTTAGAGTGTTTACTGTACGTTAAGTTACAAAACTGAATAAGATTATTTCTTGTGTATTTGTGAGTATGCAGTTAAATCATGTTAGGAATGCATTTGCTTGCATGCGTTTATAATTAGGATTGGCGGATAAAAAAAAATATATATATATATATATTTATGTATATGTATTAATAATATTTTTCTTATTTCTTTATTTATGTTCAAAAAAAATGTCAGATTTTATGGTCTATCAACAACTATCTTTTAAACATATAAACCTACCTCGTACTTTCTTTCGTTAATGTTACATTAATTATTTCATGACTATTTTGTTAATATTTTATTCATATATCATATTTAGTTTACTTTAGTGCATTTTATTGTTTGATTTGTGTGTATAGCATTTTAATCTAAAACCATTTTATAATTTTGCGTTGACATTTTAGAATTATTCCTTTATTGATAATGTGCTAAAATTGTATTCTATTGCATACATATGTGGTAATATTTAGTAGTCAGTGTAATAACATATTTATTTAATGGATGGATTTAATTAATGGAGGATTTAATTAATGATTTCAATTTTCACCCATTTACCTTTATCTCGATACTTTGTTTTGTTTTGTTTTGTTGATTAAGTTACTACCCTTGGTAATTAGTTTCTCTCTCAATATGGCACAACCTAATGCCGAAATTTCACAATCCAATTCCCTCATTTCTAAGTTAGCGGGATTTCAAGCTATTATCCCGCAGTTTGACAATTTGTCGGCGGTGACACCAAAATACTTTCTTGATAACTTTGATAAGATTACTACTCTCGCTCAATGTACGGATGAGGAAAAATTATTAATTCTTAAGAGTCGAATTCGGGGTGATGCACTTTCACACATTATTAATTCACCGGATTTCGCAGACGAGCACAATTATGACACATTTAAAACAAAATTTCTTGTATTTTTCGATAACAAACCTAGCTTAGCCACAAGGCAAAAACAATACTCAAATTGTAAAATGAATGAAGGAGAGAGTGCAAAAATCTATGCGACACGCGTAGCAACTGCTACACAAAATTTTTTCGAGGATATCGATTTGACTAACCAAGATACTAAGGCACTATTTGAGCATACAAAATTGTCCAAATTTCTAGAAGGCTTATTGCCAAAATATAAAAAAGACACACTTCTTAAAGATCCTCAAAATTTCTCGGATGCGGTTAAATTTGTAGAATTATTACAGGCCAATGAGGAATTTTTTCCCAGTGCCTCTTCATCTAATACTTATACCACAATTAATAATGTACAGAAAGAAATTTCCAATTCCGATTTGCGGGCGCTATTAGAACTACATGCTCAAAAGACTGATGAAACTGTAGCCGCTTTATCTCAAAAACTGGATGACTTAACTGTTACAGCCAGAACAAACAGGCCTTCCAATAGTGATAGGTCATACAATAACAATTGGTCTGACAGATCCAGACAGAGAGAAAGATCTTTCCGTCATAACCAGGGATCTTTCGTAAATAGACAGAATAGGCAGTCTCCTTTTAGAGGGAATTCTCAAAATAATAAAAACTACCCCTTCTGTGAAATTTGTTCCAAAAGAAACCACTTCACAAAGGATTGTTATTATGGAGACAGTAGGAATAGAAGTCGGGTATTCACCAGGCAAAATTTAGATAGACCCTCTCACGAAAATCGCCCAAATAATAATGCATCTCCTCGCAAAGTACGTTTCCAGGACAGACGAGATACACATTATTTTCCCCGGAGTTCTTTAAACTAAAAAGGGGGATACATTCTCAGTCGAATGATTTATTGGCCCACGCATGTATTCCCCCCTCTACGGAACATTACACAGGGCCGCAGGCATCAAGGTTTCATGTTGTAAATACCCAGGTATATTCTAGCCGCGCTGACACCTTAAACTATTATTTGCCGGTCATTGACATCAAAGTTGCGGGTTCTTCAGTGACAGCTTTGTTAGACACCGGATCTTCTGTAAGCCTGTTAGAGAAATCTATTTTTGACAGAATTAAACACTACAGGTCAATCAAAGAAAATACGGTTGACGTTAATATTAACTCTATTTCGGGAGATTCTTTGCAGATAGTGGGTTCCTTTACAATGCTTTGGCTAGTAACTCTGCACAGTCACAAACGCATTCATACAATTTGAGGTCACGATCTCACCAAGGGGTATCGCATGAAAGAAATTTTGCGGATAAATTGTTTGACTGGTCTTAATCACTCACCGAATAATGTTTGATTTTTTTTCCCCTCGTAGTAACAGTTTGTTCATAATTTTTTTTCTCTTGCAGTACATCCTTCAAAATTTGTAAAATAAATTAATTAATTAATGTGCCTTACAAGATAGATTCAATACGTCCAACATTAAGTTCAATATATTTTCCTGCGATTTCTTTTTTCTCTTCTTGTTATTTTTTTTTTCTTCTTTTCCCTCTCCTCTTTTTCCTCGTGTAATAGTCATTGCATTCTAGGTACTTGCTTTATTAATTTAATAAGTTTATTTTCGGTTTCTTTAATTTGTTATTGATAAGTTTTTCACTTAGAGGTTATTAGTGTTTTGTTGTTAGTTATAGACCTGACCAGCTATAATGAGTTGTTTGAAACGCTAATATCTGAATTAGGTGATTACTTTTCAATTTTCTGTGAATTTTTTTTTCTTCTTTCATTTGCATATTTTTCATTTAGTCAGATTTTTATTTAATATTATTGGAGTATAATTGACAACTCAAATTAGTAATACATTAGGATAATTAAGCTTACTTAGATACAAGATTTCTTTTAGTATACTTACATGCCTTTGAATTTATATACATTCATTTCTTTTAGTTATTGCTGGGTTTTTTTTTCTTTTACTCTATGAATCGAACTATTATTATTATTATTATTATTATCATTATTATATATAGCATAGCATTTTGATTCATATTGAATGAATTTCAAAATATTAAAGATTCTAAGATTTTTTTTTCTCGAATTGGACATTAGCATTGGAGGTGTCATCGATGAGTTCAATTTTATTATGTGTTATGTCTCTTACATTAACATGAGCATGGTTAAGTGAGGTAAACAAAAGCAAGATTATGAATTTAATGCTAGTTTAAAAAAAAAAAAAAACTTTTGATATTAGAAAATGAAAGTTTGAATTTTACGTTTATAACATACACACACACACAAAAAAAAAAAAAAAAAAAAGCGAGAGATTTTAGTAATTTATTACTTAATATTAATAACATATGTCATTGTCACTCAGTGATGGTAATTGGAGTTTACTTGTTCCAGTTTTGTTCCTGTTGGTATGTGCAGTGGCAGCAAAGGCCAAACACGAGGGAGAATTATGTGAATTTAAAGAAGACAAATTTCATTGTAAAAATTATCCTCGGCATTCCCTCGCAAAGTTTACTCTGCCGGACAATGCATGTGCATTTAGATCCTGCCATAGCTGCATTACGGGGCAACAGTCGTTTATAATTTCGCCAAGTGGCGATCTTGTGGAGCCATCTCAGTTTCTCCTAAAGTGTAACAACATCACTTCGCTCACCTCTACAACTTACAAATGCACTTCGATAGAAGGGGCAAGTTGTGAGCATAATGAAATTGACGGACCGGACGATTTTTGTGCAGTGCGAAATTGTACAGCAAATGCTCCTTGTCGGTGCCAGTTCACGCATCTATCCACGCAATTAATAGCAATTACTACTGACAAGCTTATATACAATCCCCAGATACTGACATTGAAAGTATGCCTGCTGGACAAAAACTTTCAGGAACGTTCTAAACTCCGTCGCAGGTTGTTGGAAGGAGAAGCAGCTGTGTTTCAGAACTCCGATTTGACGATGAATTTTACGGACCCAATTCTTCATTTGCCGGGACGCGGACGTGTTATTTTGCGAAACGAAGACTTTGAACAAATAATTCATGTCTCAGACGACAACTTGATAATACTTCCATTTGAAATGTTGTCGTACAAATCGACAATACACATTATTTACATTCACACCAATGGACATACCATTACAGGCAGTATTCATGTGGCAGGAAAATCTGTTTGTCAGCTACGATTTTGTTTTTTTTTGCACAGGGGTCTTTCGACATGTTCAATGCCTGCCTTTATTTTTACGATACATTATTTATTCAGCAGCTCTTTTTATAGCTGTGTTTATTCTCTTATTTGTTAAACAAATATTAAAATCGGTGATCTTCATTTTCACAACTTTAGCATTTGTCGCCAATTTCTGCGGCAGAGCACTGAAACTTCTTGCACGTTGTTCACTACTCTTAGGCGCTTTTATAGGCAATGTTGGCAAAGATACTACCCAAGGAACATATGAATTCCTTGAAAGACAAGCAGCTCGAGGTGCTCCTCTTCTTCAAAATCAGATAGTATTAATTACTCTTCTTTGTTTAGTGCCACTTACGTTAGCGGAGTGTAATACCCAAGCAATTGTACAATCTGAATTACGTGCATGTGAGACTTTGCTGGACAACACACGATCATGTGAAGTTTACACTACCGCGGAAATATCCTTACCGTCTATTTCATCAGAATCCTGCCTATGGTTCACAGATAAGGATAATAATCACCTCTTCTCACTGAAATTGAAATTAGAGGAGGTAACTTGCGATTTTCACACAGAACGAGAATATTTCACTTTCCCTGTCAAAGCACGGCACTTATCTCAGATTAGCTGCATTTTCAATGAATTTTGTGGACGTGGAATTCACTGTGTTCCGAAATCCATAGGGAAAGGTGGCCTACGGTTTGAAGCCGAGACTCCCGAAAGCCGGGAATATCCGGGAGTTTCCACGTGTACAGCGGGTGGACTCGGAGTAGGATGTGCCATTTTAACCAGGGCAGCATGCAACTTTCATCGAACATGGTATATCCCCGATTTGCTTCATAGCTACGAAGTCTCCAGAATTACAGGACACACTTGTAGGTATCATATCTCGGTGACTCACACCGAGAATAATACCTTAACGAGACTTTCAGTGGCAGATCACACGTATACGGACACTGGTATAAAGATCTCCATTCTAGGGGCTTATGATCAGCCCCAATTGCATATCACCGACTCGCTGATTCAAAGGGTAGGAAAATCCTCTGAGGCCTATCTTTCCCCTGCAAGTGCACGAAACTTCCCAAAAGCGGGAGAGATTGGGGCGACACAATCGAACTCCTCCATTTCCACAGCCTTCATCTTTGACCCCAATCTTTCCACCTGTGATTTTTTTTAAGACACCCTTAGATGTATTAATTCTCCTGATGCTCTAGAGAATCTCCGAGCTTCAAAAGACAGAGCGTTACCTCTAGAGCGGAACTTACATTTGTTTCACATAAAAAACGGACAATTAACATCTACAATGCTTTTTTCTGCAGCAGTTAGACTGCAACTGCATTTCACAAATTACAAAATCAAGCTGCAGACGATCACAGTCTGTCCATCCTTTAGTGATGGGCCGATTCAAATTACAGGCTGTTACCGTTGTGGACTTTTGGCACGAATGAACATTATTGCTAAATCCACGTGTGAACCAGGAATAGTGGACATTCATTTCCAGCAATTAACTGTGTATACCAAAGCTGTTCATTTAAATTTAGATTCGACTAACTTATTGATTAAATTTTTAGCAGATAAGCAATGTTATGATGAAAAACTATGCTTAAAGTCCAAAACGTTAATACAATGTAAACCTGTTCAATTTTGTTTGGATGAGCCTTCGGTAGACTTGCTAAATTTAAATTTAAATTACACAAAATATGCTACGTCTACTACTCCATATTCATGGCCTGATTAGCTTAAGATGCCTACTTTAGCATCTCCTATATATTATTTAAAATTAATAGGGTCATCACTATTTATTGCTTGTCTGCTAATTACACTCATCTCATCAGCAGTCACGTGTTGTTGTAGATCCAGATAACACTGTAATTTCATTTAACTTTGTTTATTATACGTACGAAGTAAAAATATCCGTTATCATGTAGTCAAAATCGAACGTTATGGTTCAATCTTTTTTATTTTTCTTTTCGCTTTTCTCTCCTTTCTGGAATTTTTTTTATCATTTATTGTAAGTTTTCAGTTTATTATTATCATTACTATTATTATTTTTTCTTCGTTGGTACACACTAATAGTGTGTTTTTGCAACATCCCTATCGGATAATTTTACTTTGTCTATTTATTGTGAGTTCATTATTATATGTAAAGTGTTTATTTTAATTTTTTCCCTTTATATTATTATTATTATTATTTGTGTATTGTGCAGTATCACATGTCTTTTCTATATTTGTGTTTCTTGTGTTAGCTAAAGGTAATTAGCTATTCAATGGTTAGCGCTCAGATGGCAATTGGATTTAGTGGGACTTCAGTAATTTTTCTTTTTTTTTCTCTTTTTTTTCTTTTACGGGATTTTTGGTAGGATTGTTAGGTTGAGCCTGTAGGTAATGTGCAGAAATTTGTATACAGCCCCAATGCAGATAAAAAGCCTTTATTAAGAAAGTGCGATTCCAGAAAAATCTGCAGGTGTTAAAAACCGTTCATTAGTGACCACCTGAAGGTCGATTAAAAACATGCGGTATTCTCAAAAGAATTTAGCACAAAAGTTGCGTCAAGAGTTTAATAAAAGCAAGTCTCAAAAAATATACGGAATTGAACAGAATAAGAGATAATGTTGGAAGGAATGGAATTCATGCACGTGCAAAAGTCATTGATATCATAGAAAAGTGTACTTCAGCTAAATGTCAGGACAGGAAATTTATTAATAATTTTAAGCGTTGCGCTCGGAAGAGTTAAAAGAAATCTTGGTGAAAGTCGAACATATAAATTTCATCTTTTGGCGTTCTTTGAAAAGAGTGGGATAAACGAATGTTCGCTAGCTAGAAATCATTTTTGTGTATCGCGGGACGCCTTGCAGTTTTACAATAGAGCCACCGCGACAGAAGAGGGAACCATTGAATGCCTGACCTTTGTGGTCAGGGCGAAATTTGCGGGAAGCTTTTGATGTTGGTCGGTGAGAATTCGTAGGCAAAGCTTCAGAAAAGGAAAAAATATAATAAACATCAAGGGGAGAAAAATTGAAAATAAAATTTAAGAAAAACATGGAGGTGTTGACGATAAGGCTGTAGAAATCCAATGAGAAAGCGTGAGAATTTAGAAATAACCAATGGCAAGTTAGAGAGAGGTAAATTTCGGGCAAAAGAGTTAGTAACTGGTCGGTTTAGGAGAATTAGGAGCCACAGAGTGGCTAAACTTTTTTTTACGAGTTTAGGGAAGAAAAATGGGGGACGAAGATTTGAGCAAAACTGGACTGCACAGCCAGAGAAGGCAGATTTCCACATTTTATTAGATTTTTCCAGAGTTTTACATACGTGATAGTGGATATTTATATAAATAAGCGTGTTTAGAAAATAAACTTAAAATGATCATCACTGCTCTGCACCGGATTACAGGTAAATTCCAATTGCCATCCTTTCCATATTGAGTGACTTATTTTTAATAATTAATAATATTGTTTATGATTGCTAAAGTAGTTAGAATGTGTTTTGGTAAACAATAATAATTTAATTGTCCTAAATTAAGCCATTTTCGAGATCAGTTTAAATATTTTTTTGTAAATGTAAATAAGATTTTTATATTTAATAAATGTTTGTTATAGTTAATATTTTAAATCCATTTATTTCTTTCCTCAGAAAACACAACGCAACATCAAATGTTATTTTTTACTTATTTAGAACAGTTTAAATAACTTTATGAGTTAAAATAAATTACCGATGGGTCTTTATAACAATGAATCCAATTATTTCATACCTTATTTCACGGCCAAACTAAGGTTTAAATTATTTCATCCATTTATTACATGTTTTAATATGTCACGCACCGTAACAACTGTGTAACATAATTTGCAGATTTTTGGGAATTTTTTAAATAAAATTAAATTTGACGCTGACTTTCGAAAAATATTTTTAAAACTGCTGCATCTTGAATTCTATCTTTCATAACTTTTTTATATTTGGGCTAAAGACGGAGCACACAATTCGTCCACTTTTAAAAGAAGAACGGGGGAAAAATATAAATTAGGAGAATTTTTACGAATTTTTAAGTAAAGAAGGATTTTCATTTCAGTAGTACCTGCTTATGAATTTCGGTTTGATATCTCGCGGTTTGGTTGTCATGGATACAGTAACAATGATTAAAATTGCCAGTTGAAAAAAAAAAAAAAAAAAAAAAAACGGGTCCCGCGAGCAGACGATTTCTTTGCTTGGCTCGATTTCCTTTGATAAATTCTGGATTTATTTGTGAGAAGAAAAATTAAACTGCATAATCTAGAAAAACAATTTTAAAGCCTTTATAAATAGCGCAGTCTTATCTCTTATCTCTTTACTTTTTGTAAAGGGTTGCAAGAGAGGGTGACGTATTTTTAAAATTTAAAAAAAAAATGTCCATTTCATGTAGTATCTGAGGTATTTAACGCTAAAACGTGAACCTAAAAGACAGCATGTCTGAGGAAATAAGACATTTTGAAAGCGAGAAGTTCACTGCAAACGGTCCATTTTCATTTTTTTTATACCGAATGAGGCTGACATAGTTTTTTTTTTTGTGTGTGTGTGTTATTATATTGCAATGATCTCAGGTTATTACATATATGACGCAAATTTTAAGTCAAGAGTGAAATAATTTTGCTTTTTCTAGATTCCACATCACTGGAATTAATTCGAATTACACATGTGAGGAAATTTTTCGTTTCCTACCGTGCGAAGAACGGGCACGCAGCTAGTTAAAAAATAAAACGTTTCAGATTTTTAAAAATATCATTATGGTAAAATTCTGTTTAATAATGAAACTTAGAAACTATTTTAGCGAAAGCGAAATCTACTGCATGGATACACTGCCCCTAAAAGTCTACTGCCCCTAAAAGTTAACTTCACAGTACACCCGTTGACTTAACAGCTATACTGTAAAGATATAGCTATATTCTTCTTATACGTGTAAAAATATCATGTTCCACCCTACAAGCGGTACCACATTATCATATAAACCTTTTACAGAATAATAGAAATAATTATGTTTAATGTTAGGATGGGACTTTGCGAATTTTTTCGTGATAAAATGACATTGGTTATATCTTTAAACCTTTTAAGCAAGTATTAGTATTGATAGATTTTTTAAAAATCCTACAGTATTGAAAATAAAGTTTAGGTTTATACTAACCGATCAGGCAATCGCGGTTACATGGTTTGCAGTTTTAGATATAACTATCAAGCTATTATAGTTAGAAAGTAATAATATACCAATTCAATAATAGAAATGCAGGTACAAAATTTTAGGTACAAAAGTAGCATTTATCCAGATACAGACTACACATGTGTTTCATTTTATGTTATAAGATCTCTCAAAAACGTTAAGTATTATAAATTTAACTCAGAAAAAATATTATTTTGATGGAAATAGTGTTATCGCATCTTGTTGCTGTATATTTTTACGTTTAATAAGGTATTTGCACAAAGATTGAACCACAAATGTTCAGCAAACGTGCTTTCACTAAATAATGATTAACTTTTTTTTCTAAATCATGTATCAACAAAGTACGAAACATATTAAAAGTAACAAAAAAATTTTGCAAGTTTTACTAAAGTAATAACTGACTACTACTAAATAGTCATATATAAAATACTAAAAGTAATAGTATATAAAATACTAAAAGTAATAACTGACACTAATAGTCAATACCATACTTGTAAAAATCTCTACGATTAAGCGAAATGCATTTTAGAAAATAAACATTATCAAGACATCATATTCAAATATTTACAAATACACTGAAAAAAGTCTAACATAACTATCAAATAATAGATAATATACTTGCGTATACTACAAAATATTTAAACAGAAATGCACTTACTTCATTACTTGAATGATCGATAAAATACATCATCAGTGCATTTTCATAACGTGAACTATTTTAAATTAGGCTTAGTATAAGCAATCGAAAAAATGCATCCTACCACCACCACAGATAGAGTGAGAACAATTTTTTTTCATATAAAAATACCTTGTCAAACCAGTTCTGTTAACTTTAATCTTGAAGCTTTGACCTTGAACCGGCATATCCTTGAAACGACCTCTTTGATGATCACGTGATTTTTTTAACCAGTGGGAAGACATTATTTCATCTAGGTTAGATAAAGCGGCTGAATACGAGGCTCACATTATGCTGTGAGTACCTTCACTTTAGACGTGTGTTTCTAGTTTTATACTTTAACTGATTTTTTTCACCGTCTTTTAAAAAATGTCTTTGCTTAAATTGATCGAAAATACATTTAAAGTTGAATACACTCCTGAGTTTTACACTCAAAGTGATGCTGATGTGTTACTTCAAGAATTATCGCAATTACCTTTTGATGCAAAGCCTCTGCAAACTGGTGAAAAGGATAATACTTCGACTCGGAAAGTAATTGCTTTCGCGGATGAGGGGATAAATTACAGTTTCTCTGGAGTGACTGTCTCTGTTTTCCCTTGGTTACCCATTTTGCAAAAATTACGTGAAGATCTACAGAAAACAACAAATTATGAATTTAATTTGGTACAAGTAAACTTATCCTCTGACGGGCAATCTAAAATTGAAGACGGTAACTACGAAGATTTTTCTCTGGACCTATCATCATGTGTATGCATTCTAAGTTTTGGATCTAAACGAACTTTAGATTTTAAACCAGCGAACTGTGAAACCACTACCATTAAATTAGAACATGGTTCAATGTGTAAGATATATCCCGCAACCAACAAACTTTTAACGTATGGTATTCCTTCTGAGCCTCATGTGACAGATCCACACATTAACCTAACATTCGTCAAAATGTGCATTTATGAACCTGCGCCGAAAAGACCAAAGTTGGACTATTGGGCGGATCATGCTTACCATAGCTTACATGCTTCGGTAAATAGTACATGGCACTTGGAAAGACTTATCTACGTTTCACTCCACGATGAAAAAACTGACTTGAAGATTCATATTAGACAATTTATTCAGAACGCTGAATTAGACTATATACCAACCAGTCAGGGAGTCATGATGGATCCTTCAACATGGATTGAATTTATTGTAAAACTATTAGATTTTACTAGATGTCATCACAATAGCTCTTTTATTTGTAATAATCAATTATCCGTATTTAATGACGATGGAAAATGCATCCTACAACAAATTTACAAAACCGGAGATTCATTTACATTAAATCCAATTCCCTTGATACTTTTAAATGACCAAGTATTAAAACTTTGTGAAATGAGAAATGAAATATCAGAATGCATTCTAAAAGCATTGTACACAACCACCCTGCCTCATATGACACTAAAATTAAAGCCGCAAAAGTGTTACCGTGAACCGCATTGTGAATATGAAATGGCTAAAGATCAATTAAATGGATATAGTATCGCATGAAATTCACAAAAGTTTAAAGAAACAATTTAATTGCATAGACCGAGTTCGGGATAATCCTTCACAAAGGATACATGCTTGTTCGAATAGAACACATGTTGATGAGAGAGATGGTCTTATAAACATTAAAGCATGTTTTATGCTCGACGTACCATATATTGCAAGAGAAATGTATTTCTTCGTTCATTTTTTCAACCGTTTTTAGATTTTTCTAATCCCAAGGATGCCAAATCATGTGTAATTATGTGATGTTATTGTTGTATAACTAGTATTACAATTGTAAAAAATTATTAAAACCATTGTGATTATACAGAAAAAGGTAAGCTTGCTTCTACAGCAGTGAGTTTTTACTAACTTATGTATGCTTAGTTATAGATTACTGATTGAAAAGTTATTATTTTCTTTTGTGTTAATAGTTTGTGTAGTTTAAAATACATTTTTTTGTAAATAAATCAGTTTATATAGGAAAAAATTATGTGTTTTCTTTATGTGTGCATTGATTACTTGCAAAATAAATACTTCTGAAATTTTACTAAAACAAAAAGTGATAAAGTTAACATACGTAGACAAGATTTCAGATTCTCTTTTATACTTATCTCTTAAATTCTATTGCCATAACGGCATAACTTAGACAGTTAGAAATTTGACAAAAACTTATTGAAACTAGTATTATGAAAACATTAAACAAATGTATAGAAATAAAGTGATCTTCTGATTAAAAGCATAAACGTAAGTACGTTAGGTAAGTTTGTCACATGAGAATTCACAACAGTAGTAATATTTTGTAAAATGTACTTACATAAAAAAAGGTATTTCCCACAATACTTTGGTGTGTATAAAACGTAGTATTTTAACTTACCACACATGTTTTACGTTCAAAAAATCTGAATTAAAAAAAAACTTGTTATCATAATTTAAAACATCAGAGTATTAGATTATTTCTTGCAATTTTTCTAAAGTAACGGACTTGTAGATATATTTTTGTTTTTGGAAAATATCGACTAATTGCACGTGTTACATATTTTACAGACTGATCTACTTTACTGATACCTTTGACTGATACCTTTTTTTATGTAAGTACATTTTACAAAATATTACTACTGTTGTGAATTCTCATGTGACAAACTTACCTAACGTACTTACGTTTATGCTTTTAATCAGAAGATCACTTTATTTCTATACATTTGTTTAATGTTTTCATAATACTAGTTTCAATAAGTTTTTGTCAAATTTCTAACTGTCTAAGTTATGCCGTTATGGCAATAGAATTTAAGAGATAAGTATAAAAGAGAATCTGAAATCTTGTCTACGTATGTTAACTTTATCACTTTTTGTTTTAGTAAAATTTCAGAAGTATTTATTTTGCAAGTAATCAATGCACACATAAAGAAAACACATAATTTTTTCCTATATAAACTGATTTATTTACAAAAAAATGTATTTTAAACTACACAAACTATTAACACAAAAGAAAATAATAACTTTTCAATCAGTAATCTATAACTAAGCATACATAAGTTAGTAAAAACTCACTGCTGTAGAAGCAAGCTTACCTTTTTCTGTATAATCACAATGGTTTTAATAATTTTTTACAATTGTAATACTAGTTATACAACAATAACATCACATAATTACACATGATTTGGCATCCTTGGGATTAGAAAAATCTAAAAACGGTTGAAAAAATGAACGAAGAAATACATTTCTCTTGCAATATATGGTACGTCGAGCATAAAACATGCTTTAATGTTTATAAGACCATCTCTCTCATCAACATGTGTTCTATTCGAACAAGCATGTATCCTTTGTGAAGGATTATCCCGAACTCGGTCTATGCAATTAAATTGTTTCTTTAAACTTTTGTGAATTTCATGCGATACTATATCCATTTAATTGATCTTTAGCCATTTCATATTCACAATGCGGTTCACGGTAACACTTTTGCGGCTTTAATTTTAGTGTCATATGAGGCAGGGTGGTTGTGTACAATGCTTTTAGAATGCATTCTGATATTTCATTTCTCATTTCACAAAGTTTTAATACTTGGTCATTTAAAAGTATCAAGGGAATTGGATTTAATGTAAATGAATCTCCGGTTTTGTAAATTTGTTGTAGGATGCATTTTCCATCGTCATTAAATACGGATAATTGATTATTACAAATAAAAGAGCTATTGTGATGACATCTAGTAAAATCTAATAGTTTTACAATAAATTCAATCCATGTTGAAGGATCCATCATGACTCCCTGACTGGTTGGTATATAGTCTAATTCAGCGTTCTGAATAAATTGTCTAATATGAATCTTCAAGTCAGTTTTTTCATCGTGGAGTGAAACGTAGATAAGTCTTTCCAAGTGCCATGTACTATTTACCGAAGCATGTAAGCTATGGTAAGCATGATCCGCCCAATAGTCCAACTTTGGTCTTTTCGGCGCAGGTTCATAAATGCACATTTTGACGAATGTTAGGTTAATGTGTGGATCTGTCACATGAGGCTCAGAAGGAATACCATACGTTAAAAGTTTGTTGGTTGCGGGATATATCTTACACATTGAACCATGTTCTAATTTAATGGTAGTGGTTTCACAGTTCGCTGGTTTAAAATCTAAAGTTCGTTTAGATCCAAAACTTAGAATGCATACACATGATGATAGGTCCAGAGAAAAATCTTCGTAGTTACCGTCTTCAATTTTAGATTGCCCGTCAGAGGATAAGTTTACTTGTACCAAATTAAATTCATAATTTGTTGTTTTCTGTAGATCTTCACGTAATTTTTGCAAAATGGGTAACCAAGGGAAAACAGAGACAGTCACTCCAGAGAAACTGTAATTTATCCCCTCATCCGCGAAAGCAATTACTTTCCGAGTCGAAGTATTATCCTTTTCACCAGTTTGCAGAGGCTTTGCATCAAAAGGTAATTGCGATAATTCTTGAAGTAACACATCAGCATCACTTTGAGTGTAAAACTCAGGAGTGTATTCAACTTTAAATGTATTTTCGATCAATTTAAGCAAAGACATTTTTTAAAAGACGGTGAAAAAAATCAGTTAAAGTATAAAACTAGAAACACACGTCTAAAGTGAAGGTACTCACAGCATAATGTGAGCCTCGCATTCAGCCGCTTTATCTAACCTAGATGAAATAATGTCTTCCCACTGGTTAAAAAAATCACGTGATCATCAAAGAGGTCGTTTCAAGGATATGCCGGTTCAAGGTCAAAGCTTCAAGATTAAAGTTAACAGAACTGGTTTGACAAGGTATTTTTATATGAAAAAAAATTGTTCTCACTCTATCTGTGGTGGTGGTAGGATGCATTTTTTCGATTGCTTATACTAAGCCTAATTTAAAATAGTTCACGTTATGAAAATGCACTGATGATGTATTTTATCGATCATTCAAGTAATGAAGTAAGTGCATTTCTGTTTAAATATTTTGTAGTATACGCAAGTATATTATCTATTATTTGATAGTTATGTTAGACTTTTTTCAGTGTATTTGTAAATATTTGAATATGATGTCTTGATAATGTTTATTTTCTAAAATGCATTTCGCTTAATCGTAGAGATTTTTACAAGTATGGTATTGACTATTAGTGTCAGTTATTACTTTTAGTATTTTATATACTATTACTTTTAGTATTTTATATATGACTATTTAGTAGTAGTCAGTTATTACTTTAGTAAAACTTGCAAAATTTTTTTGTTACTTTTAATATGTTTCGTACTTTGTTGATACATGATTTAGAAAAAAAAGTTAATCATTATTTAGTGAAAGCACGTTTGCTGAACATTTGTGGTTCAATCTTTGTGCAAATACCTTATTAAACGTAAAAATATACAGCAACAAGATGCGATAACACTATTTCCATCAAAATAATATTTTTTCTGAGTTAAATTTATAATACTTAACGTTTTTGAGAGATCTTATAACATAAAATGAAACACATGTGTAGTCTGTATCTGGATAAATGCTACTTTTGTACCTAAAATTTTGTACCTGCATTTCTATTATTGAATTGGTATATTATTACTTTCTAACTATAATAGCTTGATAGTTAGATCTAAAACTGCAAACCATGTAACCGCGATTGCCTGATCGGTTAGTATAAACCTAAACTTTATTTTCAATACTGTAGGATTTTTAAAAAATCTATCAATACTAATACTTGCTTAAAAGGTTTAAAGATATAACCAATGTCATTTTATCACGAAAAAATTCGCAAAGTCCCATCCTAACATTAAACATAATTATTTCTATTATTCTGTAAAAGGTTTATATGATAATGTGGTACCAGTTGTAGGGTGGGACATGATATTTTTACACGTATAAGAAGAATATAGCTATATCTTTACAGTATAGCTGTTAAGTCAACGGGTGTACTGTGAAGTTAACTTTTAGGGGCAGTAGACTTTTAGGGACAGTGTATCCATGCAGTAGATTTCGCTTTCGCTAAAATAGTTTCTAAGTTTCATTATTAAACAGAATTTTACCATAATGATATTTTTAAAAATCTGAAACGTTTTATTTTTTAACTAGCTGCGTGCCCGTTCTTCGCACGGTAGGAAACGAAAAATTTCCTCACATGTGTAATTCGAATTAATTCCAGTGATGTGGAATCTAGAAAAAGCAAAATTATTTCACTCTTGACTTAAAATTTGCGTCATATATGTAATAACCTGAGATCATTGCAATATAATAACACACACACACACAAAAAAAAACTATGTCAGCTTCATTCGGTATAAAAAAAATGAAAATGGACCGTTTGCAGTGAACTTCTCGCTTTCAAAATGTCTTATTTCCTCAGACATGCTGTCTTTTAGGTTCACGTTTTAGCGTTAAATACCTCAGATACTACATGAAATGGACATTTTTTTTAATTTTAAAAATACGTCACCCTCTCTTGCAACCCTTTACAAAAAGTAAAGAGATAAGAGATAAGACTGCGCTATTTATAAAGGCTTTAAAATTGTTTTTCTAGATTATGCAGTTTAATTTTTCTTCTCACAAATAAATCCAGTATTTATCAAAGGAAATCGAGCCAAGCAAAGAAATCGTCTAGTCGCGGGACCCGTTTTTTTTTTTTTTTTTTTTTTTTCAACTGGCAATTTTAATCATTGTTACTGTATCCATGACAACCAAACCGCGAGATATCAAACCGAAATTCATAAGCAGGTACTACTGAAATGAAAATCCTTCTTTACTTAAAAATTCGTAAAAATTCTCCTAATTTATATTTTCCCCCCGTTCTTCTTTTAAAAGTGGACGAATTGTGTGCTCCGTCGTTAGCCCAAATATAAAAAAGTTATGAAAGATAGAATTCAAGATGCAGCAGTTTTAAAAATATTTTTCGAAAGTCAGCGTCAAATTTAATTTTATTTAAAAAATTCCCAAAAATCTGCAAATTATGTTACACAGTCCAAACAAATAGTTTTTAAAAGAAAATTTTCTCCTCTATACGATGATGTAAATATCGTTTTCTTGCGAGCGCAATTACCGGCGTTATTATGTATTCGCAAGAAAAATCGCTAAAAATCGGACAAAACATAAAATAAAACATTTTCTAATTCGAATTTCGAAAAAATCGCTTCGAGGTGTGTCGAGACCCGTCTTGGAGAATTTCCGTACAAAATTTGGTAGGTCTACGATCACCCGTTTCGGAGCTACGCGAGACACAGACAGACAGACAGACAAACGGACAGTTTACACTCTGTTTTATTTATATAGATTAAGATGGCAGACATCAATAATTTTAACTATTTCTAGTTAACTGAAAAAAAAAAGCTAAAGCTAAAAGAATGGTTATCCCTTGTAATTTCTTTTACATCTTCTTAGTTCATATCTGTGCAAAATTTTCTATGTCTGAAAAATTCACATTTAGAATTCCAAAAACACAAATCCAATATTTTCTATGTCTGAAAAATTAACATATACCATTTTATGTGTAAAAGAAAAAAAACCCACAAAGTATCGTTATCCTAACATTAAACACAATTCTTTCTACTATTCTGTAAAAGTTTGCACAAAACATATACCATTCAACTCCCAACTTTAATTTTTATCTTCAATAATGAAATCATTAGCTTGTAATTTCTTTTACATATTAATAGTTCGTATTACAGCAAAACTTTCTATGTCTGAAAAATTCACATTTAGAATTCCAAAAACACAAATTAAAATTTTTTTGTAAGAGTCATCCTTACAATTACTTCCTATTTCATAATCACATCTCTTTTATACTTTGCAAGACGGTCTCTACATAAATAGTTGTAGTCGGTAATTATTAGAAAAAAAAATTAAACTTTTTTCCGAGTCCCCTCTATTAGGAATGATGCAAGAAAAAGAAATCTGTACCCTTCTGTCTTATCTACCAACTGCCACTCAACTCCGTCTCCCCTGCTCCAACCGAATTCTCCTCCATCAGCTGTCATTCAACTCCACCCCCCTCTTAGCACATCGTGGATTATGTAACCTCTGCTCCACTGGAATGCAATCCGCAATCCGCCCGGATTCGAGTGGCGCAGTATTCTCACTATTACACTACTTATATAAAAAAAGAATGCTGTTTTCTGAATTTTAATGACGTTGTTCAGTATTTAAAATTGAGAAGGGAAGGGGATAGGACTTGTTGCGATCTAAAGTGTATCACACAAACGTACACGAAAATGCATACGTTTTAACCAATAGTTTCAGTTTAGCCTTTTTTATGTCTCTTTTTACCATTAATAACTTTAAAATGTTAAACACAGATTATCAATATAAAGGAGTGTTCTCACTCGTATGATCCGTCTATTATTATTTAAATAATATATTATTATAATAGTAGTCCTATTATTATCTCTGACTGCAGTATATAGATAAAGGCTACTAAATTTTTACAGATGCGTTTGTATACAAACATATACACGCACATATATATATATATTATTTATATAAATCTATATAAATAAAATTAGACTTTTGTCTGTACATTTCTTGGAATTCAAAAATTTTGCTATTTCTATCCGTTTCAAGCACCCGGGAATCCGATGCGACCCTCAAAAAAAAGTTTGTCTGTCTGTCATTCTGTCATTCTGTCCGTGACGCTTTTTTTGTTTAAGAATCACGTAAAAACGACTGAAGCTAATGATATGAAATTTGGTGTCATGATAGGTGGTCACTCAACTTAAAACATAGGCGTCGAATTTTTAAAAAATCTTGATTAGATTTTCAGATTTTGCGAAAATCGTTTCAAACTGCGTAAATTTGTGTTCAAGCATCACGCAAAAACGACTGAAGCGAATGATATGAAATTGGGTGTCATGATAGGTGGTCACTCAACTTAAAACATAGGCGTCCAATTTTTTAAAAAAAATCTTGATTGGATTTTGAGATTTTGCGAAAATCCTTTCAAACTGCATAAATTTGTGTTCAAGCATCACGTAAAAACGACTGAAGCGAATGATATGAAATTGGCTGTCATGATAGGTGGTCACTCAACTTAAAACATAGGCGTCGAATTTTTAAAAAATCTTGATTAGATTTTGAAATTTTGCGAAAATCATTTCAAACTGCGTAAATTTGTGTTCGCACATCACGTAATAATTGCAAAGGTGAAAAAATGATATTTGGTGAAATGATAGGTGGTCACTCACTTTAAACTATAAGTATCTAATTAAAAAAAATCCATCAGATTTTGAGATTTTGTGAAAATCGTTTAAAACTGAGTGAATCTTTGGTCCCGTATTACGTAATATCGACTAAAGCGAATGATATGAAATATGGTCACACAATAGATGGTTGCTCAACATAAACTATAGGAGTCCAATTTTTTAAACATTTTTATTAGATTTTGAGATTTTGTGAAAATTATCTCAAAATACGTTTATATTTCTTCAAACATCACGTAATAACGACTAATACGAATGATACGAAATTGAGTGATATGATAGGTAGTTGCTAATCTTAATTTATAGGCGTTGAATTTTAAAAATATTTTGCTTACATTTTGAGATTTTTCGAAAATCGTTTTAAAATGTTGAAAATATGTTCCAGCATCACGAAATAAAGACTGCAGGGAATGAAACGAATTTGGGTGACATGATAGGTTGTCACTCAACTTAAATTCTAGGCTTCAAATTTTTCAAAAATGTTGATTAAATTTTGAGATTTTTCGAAAATTATTTCAATATGCGTAAATATTCGTTCTCGCATCGCATAATTACGACTAAAGCGAATGAAATGATATTACTTAGTTACTCTCTAACCTGTAATATTTTAACAATACATGAAAATTATAACTTCGCTTTCTTTACTTTGGCAACATACTACATCCATTCTGTGTACTCCTACAATGCTGACGAAAGTTCTTGCTTTTTGGAAATTTTCATTCACTAACCCGTCGAGGACGGGTACTTCAGCTAGTATCCATATATTTTCAATTCTTAGAGAGTGTTAATTATAATGTCTATAGTTTTTTATACTTTCTTCCTTTCTGTATATATAGATACACCCTCCAAAAAAAGTATTCGAGCAAGAGAGAAATTTCCTACGTTGGTTTCGTATATAAAAAATTATTTATCATAGAATATGAATTAGGCTATGTATAAATATGACTTTCCATATTTCTATCAAGTTGTGCGTTTATCAAAAACTCAATTATTATTCACAAATCTAAAATAGGAAATTTCTCTCTTGCTCGAATACTTTTTTTGGTGGGTGTACATAATAAGCAGAACTGACTATATGTTAAAATATACAATACTTCGTGAATACAAAAATGATTCTTTGAAATCAATTTCTTGATAATTCAGAGGTGTATTATGTTTGAATATCTACGATATATACGTAGATACATATATCATGAATTTGACTTTATAAAAGTATTTCTATATTCGTAGGGTAAGGTTGGGTAAAATGAGTAAGCATTTCTTTTTTTTTATCAAAAATATAAATACTTGGATTTTTAAATGCTTTTTTTATTTTAGCTATAGTTTCAAACATTAGTGGCCAACATTAATACTCATTAAAAATTTTATTAGTTGCATTTGGTAACATAATATTAGCCCTTATCTGCTTATTAAATCCTTGTTCTTTTTTATGTCTCTAAAAAACTTTCAAGAAACTAATACATTCCAGTAAATGTGAGAAGTCCTGTTATTATTTTGAATTTAGAAAAGGTCTGTACAAATTATTATCAGAAAAAGATAAGAAGTTGTTTATATATATCCTATTTATGGTTTTCCCGGTAACCTTACATGAGCAGTAATTATTGGTTATGAGCATGTGTAAATCGCTAAATAACGCAAAGTCGCCACTGGTTGCAAGCTATCCTATCTAAACCGTAATTTTTATCAAAGAAAACATATGAAGTACTGTTTTCTTAAAATGCATATACGTATGTCGTCAAATTTTGAAAAATCGCCATGTGTGGCAAATACGCAAGGTGTCCCATAGGTTTTACATAATTAAAAATACAGTTGAGAGAGATGTTCTGATTTTATTAAGCTTTAGCTCCTAAATAATATAACTTTTGAATGGCAACATTAAATATCATTGTGTTTCTGCTGAATTCAAATAATTTTTCCAGCGATTATATACGGAGTCCGCACTCCAGGTGGAGTATAGTTCAGGACCCGTACACAGAAAGCATCTACCATGTTATAAGGGTGGGGGTGTCTACTATAGTCAGGGTCCGATTAAGGTACTTCGAGGCCCTAGGCACAGCATTATTTCGCCCCCCCCCCCAACTCCAACAATGACTATCCCTGCCGCCCCCTCCCCCTGTGAAATTTTTAGTATGTACAAAATGTATGCAAATTGGAGAATTATTATGAAATCAAATACAAATTCTTAAGGGACTGTATATACTTTAAATTTTTTTCTGTAATTAAAATACTTTTTGTAATTACGTGTAAGCAATAAAGTGCCATATTTCCAGCAATATGATAGAATATTTCAAGTTATACATCCTGATTTGGCAGAATTTTTATTGTTAAATAACATAGCAAACGTACGCATAATCAAAAGTAAGATTTGTGAGATCATTTTTATCGCGCCTTAAAATACCATAGTTGTCGTAGACCCTCAGCTTATTTTGTTAGCAATTTTTTTTTTCTAAATTTGTAAAAAATATCTTGCTGCTTGGTTTTGGGGGCCCCATAAAAAATCTGGGGCCCTAGGCACGGGCCTACTGTGCCTAGGCCACTATCAGGCCCTGACTATAGGGTGAAGTTTAAATTTTCATGTACCAACTAGTTGCGTGCCCGTTCTTCGCACGGTAGGAAACGAATACATTCCTAAAATAACTGCCTGTGACAAAAAAAAAAAAAAAAAAAAAAAAAAGTTAGAAAATCTTTTGCACTTTCAGATTTTAAATATGCACTAAAGTGCTACAGATTAAAAGCGTATCATAATCCATGTCTCGTCCCTATTTTCTTCCCTTATTCTCCAGTACGACTGTCGCACACACACACACAAAAAAAAGGAGTTTGTCTGTCTGTCTGTCGTTTTGTCAGTGACGCATTTTTTTATTCGCACATCACGTAAAACTGACTGAAGCGACTCAAATAAAATTTGGTGATATGATAGGTGGTTACTCAGTTTAAACTATCGGCGTCGAATTTTTAAAAATTTATTAGATTTTAAGATTTTCCGAAAATTGTTTCAAACTGCGTAAATTTTTGTTCGCATGTCACGTAAAAATGACTAAATTGAAAGAAATGAAATTTGGTGACTTGATAGGTGATCACTCAACTTAAGTTATAGGCGTTGGATCTAAACATTGATTAAATTTTGAGATTTTTCTGAAAATCGTTTAAAACTGCGTAAATTTTTGTTTCAGTATGCATAAAAACTGTATATAATTTGCACAAGTAATTTGAATATACTGAAAAAACACTCAAGATACTGGTGTTAAACGATAAAATAAATAAAAACTTTGTAAAAACACACACACATAAAAAGTTACTTTTAAAGCGATATGATCGTTTCCACTAAAAATTCTTTCCGTCTTCCTCAGTCAAAGCCCTTCTCCTCTCTAAAGAGATCGCTTTATAAGTAACATTTTATCTGTGTTTTTTCACAAAGTTTTTATTTATTTTAATTTGATATACTTTCAAAATATTCTAAAATATCCACTTTTTGTGCACAAATCGTGTAGTCTATAGGTTTTTGCAGACTTTTTCTATCTGGGTATAGGTGCTATAATTTTCGATTATTTATTTAAAAAACTGTACTGAGTTTGGATAGATATATAGTTATTGTGCAATAAGTTAATTTGATAATGTGGAGAGTGTTAATGATGATATACTGTAAATTATTCGAATTATAAGTGTTATCCTACAGAGCATTTGAATTTGAATTATAAATCCATCATTCCCAGCAAGCGCACACACGTATATATTACGTATTCCCGATGTCGAAATGTCGAAAATAGGTCGAGGAAAAATTACAGCAAAAAATAGCTTTTAAAAGAGATCAAACATACATTGTGTTGTCGACGTTTTAAAGAGCCGTTGTATGCTGGTCAGGGAGGCGGCTATCTTCAACTGTTAATGTTTGTCACCCCCACGAGGTCTATAATCCGTCAATATATCGCCGATTTTCCGCTCATAGCTTCGGCGATCTGGAGAGACCCCACAGCCAGCCAAGAAGAAACAGATGGAGCACCGAGAAATTTTTTCAGCTTAGTTAATAGTCAGTTTAACGTCGAATAAACAGTGCAGGGGAGACAAACGTTACCGTGTCCTTTCACACGACCTTTGACCTGTCCACCCCACGCGATTTCTCAGAATTTTGGAGAACGCTGAAGTCATGTCACAGATGCCTTTTTTTTTCTTCTTTTTGTGTGTGTATTCCGTCGTGGTTCGCTTCGCAGTTTTTTTATGAAAGGGCAGATCTAGCTTCATTTTCATCGCGTGGTCACTGGCTGAGCTGCTGCGCTGCACAGAAAAGTACATTTTCGATAGTTTTAACTATAAAAGTGGATATTTTTCAAGAATCTCTTGGAATATTTTCAAGTTTAATGCTAACACGATTTATCGTTAGCTTGACATGTATTAATAAGTTTGTCTGGCTCTCTTTAAATTGTGTTGGCCGGTGTTGTTAAAGTTTGTCGGGGTAACTACTAATTTTAATTTCGGCTGTCAAAATTTTAGAGGTGAGTTACATAATTACTTAACTAATACTTATGTGCTTTGTTTCTTTTAATCCTTTTCTTTTTAATCGCTAATTATAAGTCTTGTTATTCCTTATTATAGAGTGAAATATACAGGTACAATTACCATAGAATCAACTGCTTACCTTAAACATATAAAATATTTTTTTCTCATAATAAGCACGATTTTACTTAATGTGAGCTTACTATAACAAAAGTCAACCATTATTGCATTATGGCTTAGAATGAAATAGGTTAAGCTTTTTTGTGCAAATGTAATTTTTTTTTCTTTTTAAATTGTATACTAATATGTATGCATCTAGTATGTAATATAAACCTGTTTGGAGTAGTAAAATTTAACAAATCAAAGAATTAAGAGAGATAAATAAAAAACTGTTTGTGTAATGAAGTAGACAAGATTTTTCTCGTGGGACGGGGGGGGGGGACTAAAATTTATAGATAGGAAACTTGTTCTCATTTTATTACATGGAAAAAGTAATAAAAAAAAGCAGGCTTATTCGTCTAATAGGTCGTTCCTTGACGATTTCGTCGAATCCTGACAATTTATAAACGTTCTAATTGTACCTCAATTCTAGATAATTAGAGAATGTGTGAGTCACATACTATTTACATACATCGTGAAAGCATGGAAATTCAAGCAGTTCTTATCTTGCGCACATGCCGTTTAAAAAAAAGGAAACACTTTATATTTTTAAATATAAAACATTTTACTACTGGTTTTAGCTAATGAAAAGCAATTTTGAATTAAATGTTCTGTAATAACAAGTTTTAAATTAACTTCTAATCGTTTAGATAAAGTTATAAAATATATATTGATAAAAGTTTGAACATATACAAAAAATATATTAAAGTTAAAAATATAATCTTGATTTTGAATTGAACTCATAAGTAAGTCGCATAAACAGCAGATGTCGCTTTTACATATTAAATGGTTTCCATTTTTCCCTGGTACATTTTATTAATCATTTTGACTGTATTGGATATTTTTAATAAAAAATTATTTAATCTACTGTTATAAAGAATCTATATATTTTCATATACTGGTGAAAAAGTAACTTTTTTATATAAAATAAGTAAATTATATTTACTATTAGTAAAATTGCATTTTAAACTGTATTAGTTAACTAAATTTACTAATATTTATTTAATTTTTTTAAGTTGCTTTTTCACCATTTTTCAACAATATATGAAATTACTTAATTGTTCATAACTTTGAATTTAACAACGCCCCCCCCTTTTTTTATTGAATATACCTAATACAGTTAAAACAATTCATAAAATGTACCGGGGGAAAAAGTAAATCCTTTAAAATGTAAATTAGACTTAAGCTATTAATGCGAGTTACTGATTAGTTAAATTCAAAAAATCAAGATTATATTTTTTCTTTCATATATTTTCTCTGTGTTGAAATTTTTATGAATGTATATTTTGTAACTTTATCAAAACGATCAGAAGTTAATTTAAAACTTGTTATTTCTGCATATTGGATTAAAAATTATTTTTCATTAGCTAACAAACTAATAGTAAAATGAATTTTATAGAAAAATAAAGTGTTTCCTTTTAAACGGCAAAAGTGCACAAGATCAGAGCAGATTGAATTTCCATTCCTTCACGACGTATGTAAATGGAATGTGCCCATTCTCTAAAGGTCTGGAATTGCGGCATAATTACTACGTTTATAAATGGTCAAAATTCGACAAATTCTGTGAAGTCTTTAAGGAACGACTTCTATTAGACGAATATAAGCCGATTTTGTCTGTCCTGTTGAAGCAATTCGACAATGTATAACGTAAAATCAACCACTATGAGCTGAATTTTATAAACGGATTCTGAGAATCTGTCTCCCTTCTCCGTTATAGCGACGAGTGTTCGACCAATGTCGGGGATTTTCTCTTCCTGGCGGTCACCCTTTTCCATTCTTGCGCCGTAGTTAAGTGAGATTGTTATCTCTCACGGTCGCCCCTCGCGGGTGATACGGTGTCGAGAAGTTCAGCGCTCGACGGGCAAACAGGTGGACATATCCAAGGATTTTTAACGTCGATGATTACGTCGAAACTACGTCGACGTCGACGTTAATTCGATGTATCGTGGCTGGCTGGGTTCATTACCAATAAACAGGATTACTGTTCATTACAACGTAAGTAGTTTTTTTTTTCAAATGGCGGGCCCTAACCATGCCTTGGAGGCATGGGCCACTACTAAGGCCGGAGTTGTTGGTCACTTTATTATGGGGGCACCAAGTAGATGGACCAACGTTGTCCCCTATGAAGGGACGGACACAATGACATCCACGCCCAGTCGGGGAGCGAACCTCGACCGCCGGGAGTTGAACCCCAACCGTAGTAGTGATGTATCCGCCTTACAAGCTGGTCGACTCGTAAGTACATAATTGTTGATAATTAATAAATTCTCTTACATAATTATTGATTAAATCGAACAAAATACAATACGTGGAGAAAAATGTGTATCGCCGATATCTACCGTACGCATATACCAGCTGTGTCACGTTGCGGCCTACGCGCGCACTCCCACCCTTTTTAAATCTTAAATGTGCGCACAAATCGAGTTCGAAATCTGAAATGTAATTAAATCAAAAAATCAAAAATTTCCAATGCTAACCCAGTGAAAATTGCGTTAAAATGTGTACAAACGTACAAAAATATGTGAAATTTTGAGAAATTTATAAATAAATGTGCGATATACTTACCGCATTAAAAAAAACATTTTTAAAATTTTTTACAAAGAATTTCAAATGTATAAAAATGTGAATAAACTTTCATAAATGTTTACTTTTTGTTAATGTAAATACAATAATGTGTGAAAACCTGTTTAACTGCATTAATTTTAGAAAGCTTGACGATAAGTTTTCACTTCTGACGTACAGTCCTACGACTGACTGTTTATTTATTTTTTTTTCTCGGAACTCACAACAAAGTATTTATTTACACCTCCTTACAACACCCTCTCCTCAACAGCCATCTAAATGCTTGATAACATACCTAAATTTTTTACTCAGCTACAATAATGGAATGTATTTTTACCACGATAAAAAAATTGTCTCCCTTCCCTAAACAAAAATTAAAATACGAGGTTTGTTTTTCATTCAACCTCCGATGCACAGTCAAAGAAAGACAAGAGTTAATAATAAAAAGAATTTACTGCCAAAAGGTAAGTACATATATGATTTCTTTTCCTTAATCGCCATGAAGATTCGGGCAGTTGACGAATCGGTAGACAAATGTTCCGATGCCCTCCTAGCGAAACTTTGCCTCGAGAGTTGCGTCCAAGGGCCTGAAATTGTTTCACAAAGCTTCATTTGAAGGAGAGCTTTGGACCTTCTTACTCTGGGCTTCTAGGCAATTGTTCAGTTCAGGTATCGGAAATCACTCGGGGCTAAGTCAATGGCCAATAGAGACCATCAAAGATCTCACTCTCACATTACCGTTGTTTTGGAACATTTTATTGGTCTCTTTTGGTTACTGACTTAGCATTGAGGTATTTTCACCTGTTTCTTGAAAGGAAGAGCAGGCTAAGAGGTCAAAGCTTCCAGACCAATGAAGAATTTTAAAACAACTTTCAGGCTCATGATTGCATAGCT
This sequence comes from Cheiracanthium punctorium, assembly GCA_038373885.1. Classification (NCBI taxonomy): domain Eukaryota; kingdom Metazoa; phylum Arthropoda; class Arachnida; order Araneae; family Cheiracanthiidae; genus Cheiracanthium; species Cheiracanthium punctorium. Next base: position 133,176 of record JAWZYV010012880.1, read on the forward strand.
GGCGGTAATGTTTCTAGAACAGGGCATTGGGAAGCTCCTCTACCGATTAAACAAATGCTCAAATCTTCATAATGTGTAAGTCGGAAAGAGACCATGTCTGTACCTAACTTTTGGTAATAAATTCTTTGTATTCTTTACTAACATCTTTTACTTATTGACCATCGGAGGTTGAATAAGAAACAGCCCTCGTAGTAAAAGTATATTTTCATTGACCTGTGAGTTCCGTGAAAATTTTTCAAGTGTCCCCCCCCCCTTGCACCAAAAAAGGTTAGACAACCCTGATGCAAAGGGAAAAAAGCAGAAATATTTAAAATACTATCACTTACCACCCACAAATAAGGATCAGGGTCATTGAACTGCAAACAAAGTACAATAATGAATAAAAATGTAGTTCATTCTTAAACACATATTATATAAATATACAGGGGGGTTCATAAAAGGTAGGCAAATCTTTAAGAGGTGATAGTATACAAGCACACAACTTTCATCAAAAGGTGCATTGTCGGGATTAAAACACAAAAGCACTACAAGGCACTGAAGGTGATGTTGTTATTCAAGAGAAAAAACACATGAAAAACGATTAAAGTACAAAAGCAGATATTATGTGATTGCAGTAAATGATCAAAACAGTGCCCGGCAGGGGCTATGTACGGTGTACAATAACGAAGAAAGGATTGCCCAACATTCTGAAATACACGAGGCGTATCATACACTTCCCAGTAGCGATCCAAAGTTTGGTGATGAGTTCTTCTGCAGATTTGATAGCATCCTCACACGTGAAAACTTTCAGCTCCCCCCCCCCCCCCACCAGCCAGACATTGATAGAAAAACACCGCTGATGAGCTTCAGAATTTACCTCAATCAAATTAGAACATCAAAATAACAAACTGGAGTTATTCCAAATGCATATACATTTAAATCCAGATGTGGTATTTTGGTATGCTTTGGATTATAAGTTTCCATTTTGTACACAGGGTGCGTCAGGAAAATGTGTATAACTTTGAACTCTAAGAGAAAATTTGTTTTCTAACCCACAAGGTAATTTTATTGATTTATTTTTAAAGTAAGGCTATAGTAGTCCAGTTTGAAAAAAAGTGGGTTTTTTGGGGGTAAACTGAAATTACGAAAAGGTTGTTAATGTTTAAAATCGTGGTCTTCAATTTCACCATCTGTACATTTCTGTGTACGAGAGTCACTGTACTACTGATCCCGTACTTTGCACCAAAGTGTCCAAGGGGATTTCAGCGTATATACCGCTTGAATCGCATTTCAGTGAGTGTCCAGGTCCCGTGGTTTACGACGATATGGTATATCTCACCTTTTCCTGTGTCCCATATATATATTTATATATATGTCGCGTATCCAAGTGGTGGATGACCATTTAATTAATTGAGATACATTATTGAGTATTTTTATTTACAGTAACAAAATATCTACATTATATACAATAAGAGATTTTATACATCCGGATTACACGAGTATGTTAAAGTAAGTGCCAGAAGAGAGAGTACCGCACCCCAAGTTCAGGAATTTGAGAATGCGTAGTTCAGCAACATCCTGCTACGGGACCACCCTCTAATCACCAATTTGACCATAAATTAATAACAAACCCTAATTTGCTAAATCCCCTAATAACGTAGACAAAGGCGGAGTTCACTGGCGAGACACCAAGAGATTGACAGGCCGTGGCAGCACGTGCAGAAAATGAATATCTTAACCAGATGCCTATTAATTTAGTTTAAAAGAGGCTAACTGTGGCTTAAATGGCATATGCAGGGTGTTCAGTGCCAACACCCCCTACATATAGAAAGCCTAACAACTGAAGCTTTGACGTCGCCACTAGGCCTTCAAGTACTGACGTCATCACAGTTTTATTTTTATAAAGTAAAACTATTTAAATTTTCTGGTGATTGCTACAAAAATTAGAAAATATCTTAAATTAAAGATAAAAATAAAACTACCTTTTTGATACAAAACAATTCATTATGATCTATTTCCTTATTACATTACATAATTAGTTACAGTTAAAACTTGCCCTTTGCCGTAAAATTAAATTTTCTATCTCCAATCAGTAAAATGCTGTTGTGCGTGATTAAATTCACCAGAAATTTTAAATAGTTTTACTTCATGAGAGTTAAATTGTGATGACGTCATTCTTGAAGGCCTACTCATGACGTGAAAGCTTGGTGACGTACCAGTTGTTAGGCTCTATATCTAGGAGGTGTTGCCAGTGGTAACGGTGCCAAATCGCTATTTCCTAAGCGGTTAATCAGAGACACATAGCTCCAGTTGCAAAAATACTTTAAATTGTATAATCTGTTATATCAAAAACAATCGAAGTTAATAAATCAATAAATCAATTCCTATAAAAATTACGAAATATAAATTTTTATACGGTCCCCCGGTTCTATCAGCTATATTTAGAAATTTTTTTCTTATATAATTTCACTCGGGAAAAAAAAAAATCGTCCATCTGCGACCAAAATTCACCGAGTTACAGCTGCTTAAAGTTAGAGCACTTTTTGACATACGAAATAGAGACTGTACACAAAATGAATTTGAGAAAAATTAATGTACGTGGTCTTGTGAGCCTTGTTATATTTATTAGCAATTTCATCAACTATTTTACGATTGTAGATTACAACAAAGAAAATTAACGTTTAACTATGTGTATCCAATAAATTAACATAAAAATATAGCTTATACTGAAAATAGAATTTTTTAAAGAATTTATCAAATGAACTGATGTTAAATAACTTAAACAAAAACAAGATAGTGAAACACTTCATTAAAAATTAGAAAATGAAACATTTTAAAGTACGAATATATGCATTTTAGAAACTTAAAATAATATTACAAATCCTGTTAGTGTAACACTTGCTCTAGCTTCTTTCGACTCCATGTCAAATATGCACACGTGTAGAAAACTCTTCCTGTACTTTGCGTAGCACACTCGGTGTTACACATCTGCATGCTACAGATATATACGACTTAGTAAGTCTGATCCCAGATAGATTTTTACACAGCCTGACTATAATTTCCTTAAAAACTAGTAAGTTTTGCTTCTTTCTCCGCATTCTGCCAGAAAATGAAATTATAACCTAAAATTTAAAATTTCAATATTTATATGTCCCCTAACGGTTTACCGTAACGGGACATTTTTAAACGTGGAAAAGTGATTTAAGTCAAAATGTTTACTGCTTCATAACTCGGTAAATTTCGGTCGTAGAAGGGAGAGTTTTTTTTTTTATTTGTGCATGAAATTGTATAAAGAAAATTTTCCTAAATATAATTGATAGGACCGGGGCACCGTATAAAAATTTAAGTTTCGTATTTTTCATAGGAATTGATTTATTGACTTCGATTGTTTCTGATATAATAGATGATACAATTTAGTGCACTTTTGCAAGTGGAACCATGTGTCTCTGACAAATGGTTTAGGAAACTGATAGAACAACGAGCATTTTTCGCATATTGTCCTTGTCTGATTGACACATACTTACAAGGTTGAAAACTTGGCCAAGTGGTACACTCGGTAACTTGCAATGCTACACGGTAACTTGCAATGCTTGCAATGCTATTGAGATTGCGTCAAGCTGACGTAGGGTGTCCATGTACTGAATGTATCGGATATCTGGATTGTTTTTATGAATGCACCCTTGTAGAAGTATTTTAGCATAGCAGAAGATTGCCTGTTATGTTCATTTTTAGTTATTGTACACTTTATAAGGTTGTATATTGTAACTGAACTTTACAGACGTTCAATGTAAGTCATTGACGAAAGTATTGTTTTTTTGTTAATAAAAGGATTTTATATTTTAAGCTTGTCTTCCATTTATCCACTACGCTACTCTGCAGATAGCAGTAGAAATGCTATCAGAAACAGCCATTGGGCACCGTTAGCACTGCACACCTTGTATGTATATACACGCTTAAACCCAAAGAGCGAAAAAAACGATACACTGCGAAGCGATCAGTTTCCTTGGAAACCGACCGGTATTTCCGCGAAAGGGCTCTTTACGTAGTCCTTTTTCTGAGAATCCTCTCCTCTCTTCCTATCTTTTCCGAGAATTTCCCCTCCTCGCTCATTCTTATATTCCGCTCCGCTCTTGTGATCGAAAAACGCGTGTACTATATATATATATATATATATATATATATATATATATATATATATATATATATCGAGCTGTGTAACATCTGAAGAGCATACAGGAAACTCTATTGTCTGAACATAAATTCTAAACATAACATTACTTTTTCCCAGAAATTTAAGCCATAGATAGGAAAACACATATTCTATGACAGTTCAAAGTGCATATGCATTTTACTGACGCACCCAGCCTGAACGCTTACTATCGTGTAAAGTTTCTGACGATCATAAACATTTAAGGAGCATGAAACTAATATAGTTCCAAAAATTAAATTAAAAATAAATGAATCTATAAAAGAAAAATGGGATTAGATAAAAGCAAATAATCATACGTACCTGGACGCCCACAGCCATAACAAAAAACAACGTCATCAAGCCGTTAGCTGCTCTCCAAATGATCTTCCCTCCACTTTCAGCAGTTTTCTCTTTCAGGACGCTTTCTCCTATTAACACTTCTTGGTTGTCATCTTCTGAACTGAAAATGCAGAAGGGCGATTTCATATGTAGCGGGATGACATTTTTATTTGCAGAATTAATGTTAAAGCAATTCGTCTGAATCAATTTTCAAATGTAAATTGGTTTTGCAGCTAGCGCAGGTTTGTTTTCAAAATTAGGATTTTTTTTTAAATCTTTTTTTAAACTGTTTCATTCTTTAATTTTAGAGTAAATTCTTACTATGTGACGGAATAACATTTCTGTAAACTTGACTCTACACTGGCACTTAAATCAGGAATTTTTACTAAATAAAGAATTTATTTAGTTTTTAAACTAATACTAATATACATATATTATATATGATGCATAAGCAACATAAAATTACAGTTTAGAACAACCTAAGTGTATTACGGCTGACTTTATTGTCATGTGACGTGACGGAATGATATATTTTCTAAGCATGACTTCATGGTACCGCAAACTTTTATGAATAAAGAAACTAATCAGTTTTAAACTAATACATACCTTAATTACGATGTGTAATGAATATAAAATTACAATTTAGAGTGACCTAAATGTATCAAGGTTGGAATTATTAACTGTCATTTGAAGTGACGGAAAGTCTGAAAAGTTGACACTTTCATGGAACTGCACAGAAATTTTTGCCTGTTAACATATTCATATCAAGCAAAATGTGCTCGATTGCAGCATTCGAGTACCTATACCTTAATAGATAACTCGCTTTTTTTTTTCATAATTACGCGATTTTATGCGTAAAGCTCTCGTTCTTTGTACAAGACAGACGAATCGTGTCGCAAGCATCCATTATACAACATTTTCCAATACGATCACACATGGCCCTTGCAGAAACGTCGTGGCAGCGATTGCCATTCTGTGTCCATCGTTGCTTCCCGATTTGGGTGTTTAAATATCTAAAAAAAACGATCTTGCCTCATTTGTATATATAGCCTAGTTGGAAAGCAAGTAAGATTGTGCTGGAATGAGGTTTTTTAATCGATGCGTTGAGCATAATTTATCTTGCTTGTTTTATTTAGTAAAGTTTTAATACAAATATAATAAATTGCAAGTCATAATTAAGTTAAGACTCGTATTTGCTCGCTTCTTCTTATATATTAAGTTTGTTACAAGTAAAAAACTTTTAAAAATTCTTTAAATTTATGCATTACGTACTGAATTCACTTTTCATGCCTTTAGAGCAGTTTTAATTTTTTTCAAAATATTTTATGCTACTTAACTAACGCACTTGATACTTTTCTTTCGAATATCTCTGCCCCCCTTAAAGAAATCAAAAAGTCTGTTTACGGATAACATTTTGCTCTTGTACACTTTGGTTAAGCCAAATGCTCTTTTTATTAATTAGTTCCCTCTCAAGAAAATTTACCATTTCCTTAGCTTAACATTTTGCTTTATTCGACCTTTTGCTTAGTTCAGATAAGTTTTTTTTTTCTTTAATTAGACTCTCCCCCTAAAAATATTCTGCACCACACCGCTGTATATGTAGTTTTTGAGTCTGTAAATAAGAGCGAAAACGTATATTATATTAGAGTTATTAAGACTTTTCTGGTTTATAATACCTGCTAAGATATAACGAGTTGTTTAGGAATAATCACCTTTAATACTTAATTAATTAAGGTAATTACTTATGAAATCACATTACTAATTTATATTTAATTCATCCAGTATCAATAATTTGATAATTTAATTCTGTCTTCAATATGCATCAGTCCACACGTTTGTAAAAGAAGCATAAATTAAAAAAGCCTTTTTTATGAAAGTGATTTGAATTTAAAACAAATAGAAAAAATTACGCATTAAATTAATATTTTTACTCTCAATTCATTGGCTAACAATATGTTTCTTAGATTTATCAGGCATAAAAAAAAAGTGTTAAAATCCGTATCGAAATAATTAAACAATTTTTAAATGATTTAAACATATTGAAAGTAAATTAGAAAATGTCTCATGGATGCTGAAAACTTTTTAAAAGCAGTTTGAAAAATAAACTTAACTATCAGATGTAAAATACATAATTATGCTTTTTAAATTCATTTTAAAATATTTCTGGCAAAACTAATGAATGACTAAAATTAGAATTATTCAACTTACTTGACGGTTTCGTTGTTTGCGTTTATTTTAACCAATTCCGAAAACATTCCTGATCTCTGCTAGGGCCGAATGATACTAACAAACGTGAGTTTTATGACCCTGTTGATTTATTGGCGGCTTTACTTGGCGAATTCGAAACAAGCAAGCCTTTTCTCAAAATTCGCCAAATCAATATATTTAGTGTGTGGTAAGTAAGTATCAAATCAATAGCAATAAATGTGAAATATTTCTGGATAAATCATCAGATTTATTATAATCTCAAACGCATGTAATAAATAAAAAGTAAATTGTAAAAAAAAAGAAACAAAAAGAAAAATATATTAACTTTCTGTTAATCTGAAATGTGTATTGTTTGTGTATAATTTCATTTTTAATATTTCTCAACAAATCTGAAAATTCTTTATGATTTTTGTTAATCCATTAGTCCTTATTCTAAAAGCAGTAAGTAGTTATCAATTTGTACGTAATTTACGCATGTTACTACTATATCATTTAACTTGTTAAAAAAAGGCATAAACAGTTTTTTTTTTTTTTACGAGCAGCCAAAATTCTTTCAATAGGTTACAGCCTGTGGGCAGTACTTGTCCAAAAAGCCTTTTGGAAATATTTGTGTGCTTTAAACAAAAATATGTATTATTGGTGTTATAGAAGATAGAAGAATGTTTTCGGTCAAAAATAACACAGGTACATTTTATAGTTATTTTACTTCCTTCTGAGCGTCTTGAAAATGGGCAAATAATGTAAAGTTGTTTTCACGGTGAAATTTTCATGCTGCTTTAAAATTAAAAAATGAATTTTTGATAGGAAGATTTGTAATTGTTAAAAAATGGACTCCTAAATTAGCTACAAATTTTAATACCAAATCATACTTAATGAGACCTGAGTGTTATTAATAAATAATTTAAAAACATTGCAGTGAAACCTGAAATGAAGGGGAAGAGATTTTACTTCGCTGGCGCTCAAAGAGTTCAGGCAAACAAAATATTTCCCAAATACGTCAATCTTACGTGCAATATCTAACATGAATTACTGAAAGTTTAAAAAAAAAATGCAGCTTAACTATGTCCACTAATGTACTCAATCGGACTTTGGAATAGCTTTCTCGACAAAATTCACAAAAACTGCTAAAAATCTGGAAACGGCTCCATTTTCAAAATTTTAAAGACGGTTACGGCCTCCTCTAAATCGTTTTACACATACACATAAGCGTAAAGTTTTCAAAATTATTGGGGGGGCGGGCCCCACAACCACATATATTCACGTCAGTGGCGTAGCCAAGGGGGGGTTGGGGGGGGTCTTACCCCCAATGTGGAATTTTTGCCATACAAAATGTATATTCTTCACTCCCTTATCATACACCCGTATACATATATGTGTGTTGCAGAAGTCGTAACCCTCCCCCCCATAAAACATTTCTGGCTACGCTACTGATTCACGTTACTCATAACTGCCAACTACTACGGAATATAAGTAACTACTTTCTCTACATGATTTTTCGGCCTAAAATATAGCAAAATTTTTGTGCTGCGAGCGCGAGCTGGTTACTATTTTGAAAAAAATAATTAAAAAATATACTGTTTACAAAAAGTGGTTAGTTATATTCCATAGTAGTTGGCAGCTATGACTTACTATATATAAGTGTAAATTATTGGAGGCCCTCGAGCTCTATGGGTCCATAGAATTCTACATCTATGTAAGGTAAGTATCCATGTTAGTTATCTTTCTACCATGTTATAAGTTAAAAATAGAAGCAAAGTAAAAAATCCAAAGGAGGAAAAAAAAAACATTTTCGATGAGACAGTGCATTTTAGACACGTCTGAACTTTTCTTCATTTCATACTTTACATAGCTAAATCTGGTTTTAATTAACCAGAGCTTGGCGAGGGCGGCTAGTAACATTGTGTGTTACGTGGCGTCACAATGAATACCAAATCATGATTGAAATCAAAAGAAGAAAATTTTTAAAAGTACAAGTAAAGGTTTTTTTAAACGTTTGTAAATGGCTTGAAATACTTTTTTTATGTTAGTATAAATTAGTTTTCTGTATTTAGTGGTAAATTATTGGGTGGGCTTAGCCCCTATTCACAATTTATTGGGGGGGCTCGAGTCCTACGGGCCCATATAACTCTACGCCTATGCACATATATGCAAAATTTCAAGTCGATTGGTCGAACGCTGTGGATTTGTGTTCCAAACATATTATATTCCGTATTTGAACAACTAAGGAAACTTTTATTTTACATATTAGACTAGAAGATAAAGCCCGTTGGGGAGGCAATTACAACCGGCGCTAGACAATAACATTTAACAAAATTCGTATACACGGAAAGTATATCCTAAAAAGTGTCAGAAATATAAAGATAAATACGTGCTAACTTAAAACAAGTTTCAATGGCTCTCGAGGGGAAGGGGGGGGGGGGGGGGAATCACGTCGGAACCCCACGTTTCAGGGGTCGTACAGAAATTACGAAAGGATTTTTTATTTTTTTCACTCTAGCAACAAACGCGTGCAATCAAATTCACGTACTATCTATGTTTAAAGATTTCTCCGAGACATTTAATGTTGGAATATTGAAATTTTGTACATCCCCTCGTGATTATAAGGGGCACATTTTACTAATTGCGAATTTTTTGTGCGGGGGTCGTATACAAATTTAAAATGTGTTTTTAAAAATTAACAAGGGGAATTTTTTCTTAAAATTGTCATTTTTTTCTACTTTATTTTGAGCCCTTTTTTCAGTTTGCATTCCCTACTTATCTCTAGATAAAAAATTAAATTGCATTACTACCTATTCGGGACACCCTGCACATAAAATCAGTCTTCACAAGACCCAATGGAAAGGGAAAATAAAAACATTTTACATCTTAAAATCTTACCCGCGAGAAACGGTCTTTGTGAATGGCAACAGCACAGCGTCCTTGGTCCTCTTATCATTTTCGGCTTTCGAACAAAGACCTTTCTTCATCATCTCGGATATCGAAATTCTCGGATCAACACACCTAATGACGAGAGAGTATATCCCGCAGATTAAACAACGAACTTCGCGTTAAGTAGTAGCCATATGTCACTGGGTGTTGTTCTGTTTAATCTCATCTCGAGGTGCATGGCACGGGCGGATTCTTGATTCCCTCGCCGTAGAGAGCTACCTTATCTGTTTCTGCTTATCTAATAACAGCTGATCACTTGTGTAGTTCTCGGAAGTTGATAGAGGATACGGTATCCAGCAGTCAGTGGCGGAACCAGAAATTTTTGGGGGGAAGCGGCTAAATTTTGAAAAAATGCTTTACCCAAAGGAAATGTACAATCCAGGGGTGGCTCCAAAGGGAGGGCACGTGCCCCCCGTCGGGGAACTTGTGACCCCCCATCGGGGCTATTTGATTAATTCGTCGGGAATTTTCATAAGAAGAAATCTATATTTTAGCTGAGTTTTAATTTTGATTTTGCGATTTAAAAAAATTAATTTTGTACTTTTTAAATACACATGAAAGGCAAATGAGTATTGGAGATTGAAGCGGAAATGTTTACATTTCTGGGAGATAGCTCATTGGGGGGGGGGGGGGTATATTCCTCAGAACTTCTGAATAATGGCTAAAGCTACTTTCTGTTTTCATTCATCTCCTATCTGTGCGATCCTTTTCATGTCAAAAAACAGCCACTTCCTACATCTTCCAATACAGTGATGTGTTGATGAACGGCGGGGGAGACTTCAAATTCCAATAGTGTATACTGGAAATCTGTGATCCCACTCTCAGGAGGCATTTTACTGGATTTGCAGCAAGACATCAATCTTAAGGTAACAAAAGTGCCAGTCTATTTTTCAAACGACAAATTTATGAGACCACTTTCTATTCGAGGCTCTTTTAATTGCTTAAACGATTGTGCATTTTGTCGCCGACACCATAGAAAAGTGCAATATGGGTGTGGGTGGTCGGGATGGGGGCGACAGTGACCGTTAATTAGACCCGTCGGGTAGATAAAAAATTTCGGGGAAGGGAAGTATGCCTTTGCTTACACAGCAAATTAATGGGAATGTTCTTTTTTCCAGAAATACGGTTTTTGTATTTTTATTGGTCCTCAATGACAGAATGATGAGAAAGAAATGGTTCGTCGAAATATCCCGTGTATTTTTATTTTTTCTTCGCAAACCCATAGTACATCACTTTTCCAACACTTGTTACTGTGCATTGTGCCAGGGAGTTAGACAGAGTTTAGAATAGTGGGCATTTTTGTTCTTGTTACGGCAGCATAGCATATCATTGTGAAGTTTATGAAAGTTTAATTTCACTTTTGGCTTTATGTTTCCTAAAAAGAACATTGGTGGTGCCAAAAGCACAAGATATAAAGTACAGTGTGCTTTATGTCGTGATGTTTTTGATAATGTTAAAAAAACATAGGATAACTAAGCATTCAAATCTTCATAAACAAAATCAACTGTCGCCTGTTCAAGTAAGTTATATGTAAATTACATTCATATATATATATATATATATATATATATATATATATATATATATATATATATATATATATATATATATATTAAATGTGTTTAAAAGCTAATTAATATATGTTATTATTAAAAATATGGTCAGTTTATTTCTCTAAAGCATTGAATTATATATTCTAAGCACTTGCTTTTTGTTATGTATTTGTACAAATATACTATGCCCAAGGGTGGATCCAGAAATATTTTTCAGGAAATGTGCAAAGCTTGAATACCAATTCAGAATTTCATGAACATGCAATTTTATTTGAAGCGTATTTTTACTAGTGTAAATATTTTCCTCTCGGGGAATTCGCGCCCCTGTGCCCTCGCCCTAAAACCACCCTTGCCCCTCACCACCCCCCCTTATAAAAAAGAATTGAAACTATTTTGAGCACAAATTTTGAATGACCACATTCTGCGTTATTTAAAAATAAAAATAATTTAAAAATAAGGCACATATTTCAAAAACTGAGTCACTTGTTCTGTCTCAGAAATTTTAAAATACTACTTTAAAGTTTATTTATTAACAGCATTTTAATGATACAGATATATCATTAAATGTCCTTAGGCATGGATACTCGTAATGGTTTGGAGTGCACTTTTAATCATGGCTGCGGACCCAGAGTTATAACTTTTTGAGTTGAAGCTGGAGTAGAAGTCGGACTTTTTGACCTCACATTCTGATTCTATGAAATGTTGTACATTGTTGTGTTTTAAATTATATTAACTGTCTGAGTACTCTATAAATTAATCTAAATTTTCTCCTAATTGGTCTTTTAAACACTATGAGTACTTTTAAATGTGCTCTTGCTTTTAAACCATTGATAAGTAAAATGTTGTTCACCCCATCATATGTCATTCCCGCTAAATTACAGGACAGGATATACATTTTTAAAATATATTCTTTCGTTGCAGTTTCGATTTTTTTGGTATATTTATCTAATACGATTTAGTAATTGGAGTGAGGACGAAAGGTATGTCTTTATAAACTTTCAAATTCCATTAATGCAAATTTAAATTAAACACAGATTTAATGTAATTGTATGTAAATTAACAGTATTTTAATTCACGAGTCAAAAGCTTTTGTGTCATAAATGTAAAATAAAATTTCCCATTGTATTACTTTTATTCATAGAACTACAAAATTTATGAAGCTTTGATTGCTTTTTGTTATGTATTTGTACAAATATACTATGCCCAAGGGTGGATCCAGAAACATCACTTTTCCAACGTCTTAATAAAAAAGTCTTAATTGATATTTTTTAAAGAGATTTACGACTCGGGCGATAAGAAATTTAGGATTTTGTTTACTACGGAAACTTTTTAAAATTTATATTTAATTGGGTAATAATTTGACATGACAAAATATTTATAAAATTATTTTACAGTTCATCATCTCTGGCATTCAAAATATGTATAAACCTATGAATATTTAAACACTTTAACTAAAAATTTTCATTTTAATTAGAAATATTTTAAACTGATAGATAGAATTTAAACTGATAATTAGAAATATTTTATTTATTTATAAGTTAGTGTGTTATGCAATTTATAAAATAAGTATTCTATGTCTTTAAAATTACTTTATCACAGTAATCCTTATACTTGAACTCTTATAACTGTTGAGAAAGTAAAAAGATATTTTTATAACTAAGTGGTTAATTAGATAATTTAACTTTTAACGTCTTCCGAATAAAATAAAAAATATAAGTACTTTCTGTTTCTTAGATGGCAAATTTGAATAAATTCTAAATATGCTTTTTATTTATAAATAGATTCAATTGAACACAATATGTACGATTTAAACTTTAATTTTATAAAAATTTAGCAGTAAGATTTGTTTTTATTTTTATTTTTATTGTAATTTAAGAATTAGTCAAATACATAGTTTGTTTATTTGGTAACATACTTATACATATACAACGAGTGAGAATTCGCACTATATAGAGAAATCTAACTGGATTAACCGGCCCTCTTTAGCTAAGAGTTCATAGCTATGCACACCAAGAAGATTAACAGCTGCAAGGGAATTAGAATTTATTACATTTTGCTTGGGGTAAAAAAAGAAATTTTTTTAATTATATAATAATAGGTTTATACATATTTTGAATTAAATAATAATAATGACCAGCCCCTCTGATAGACCAAAGCCCTCTCCTGTCTAGTATGAAGATGGCTGTGGATAGATATAAAAATGAAATACAAGTTAAAGGAAACTGATTAATCTTGACTGACAATTTAATTTTTATATCGTTGTGGAAAAAATAACTAACTTTTGTGAATTTTAATTCAGTTATTTTACTACAAAGTAAATAAAAATTATGGTATACAGCGTCTCGTCTTTCCGAAAATTTCACTTTTATCCTGTAAAATAAGTAAATAAAATAAATACAATAAAAGTTTTATATTTGCGTGTAGATTTGTATGTTATATACAGTGGCGTATCGTAAGCCACCGTAACTTCCCTTATTTTGAATCTTTATATAAATCGCTATTGAATCCATGGATGGCACCAGCATTAATATAAACTATTGTAAGACGACACGAACTCCCAAAATGACAGAAGAGACTCGCATCTCACTTACACAAAAACATTTTATTAAAAAAACAAACACTGCACGGATTACACATGAAAAGAACAACAGCCATAGCTCACTCCATCTTAGCCTCGCTACTCATCTACGAACTCCAACGATTCCCTGGCGGAAGCGTCACTGCTTTTTATTTTGCCGCTGCAGTCCTGGAGTTTGGCTGCTCAGGTGGGGAACACCTGTTACAGACTCCCCCCCCTGGCCACGATGACGTCCCGGCGAGTGGCCAGAAGAGCTGGATGGTAACTGAGTCTCTCTTTTGGCACTTCGACGAACAGTCTTTGGAGGGCTACTCTTGGGAGGTCGTCCCCTCTTCCTTAGGGGGGCGACAGGCACAACATCAGAAAGAGGAGTTTCATTGAAAGGGGTGAGAGCAGAAGTGTGGTATGTGCCAAGCAGGATATCCGGCGCTTCCGGGTTAGCAACTTCATAGGTTGTAGGGGAGCGTTGGGTAATCACAATATAGGGGCCATCCCTACAGGGTTGAAACTTAGCTGTTTTCTTTTTCGCTTTATTGCTTAAACGATGTAAATTTACCCATATTTTATCACCTGGCTCATACCTATGTGCCCTTCTTCTACTCTCATCGGCATACTTTTTGTGCTGGTCTTGCTTCTTTTCTACAAGATCTTTGATCTCGGTTGAGATCCGGGCGAATTTCTTCAGATAAGGTGTAATTTCAGCGATGAAATTATCGTTGTCAATCACCGCTCTTACATCATGTTGCACGTCATCAATTGTTCGTAATTCTCTTCCGAATTGGAGAAATGCAGCTGTGTGATTTGTTGTATCACACTTCGACGTATTCATTGCAAAACGGATGGTCGCAAGTTTATCTGACCATGACGTATGATCCTCACCAACAAGTATTGCTAGTTTTGGTTTTAGATCCCGATTCTTTCTTTCAACTGGATTGGCCTGGGGCCAATATACGGGTGTAAAGACTTGGGACACTTCGAGTAGGTAACACAGTTGCTGTAGGACAGCACTTGTGAATTGTGGGCCATTATCACTTATGACACGTCTGGCTAATCCATACCTCAGGAAAATCTCTTCAAACAAAGTTATGGCACATTCTTTCGCCGTCGCCTCTTTCAGAGCAAAAAGTTCTACCCATTTTGTCGACGTATCTTCTACGATGAAAATCCACTTCTTTCCATCTGCAGTCTCTGGTAATGGACCAAAGAGATCTATGGCGAGTGTTTCGAAGCGTTGGGCATAAGCGGGAGTTCTCAATAAACCTGCAGGTTTCTGATTGCTTGGCTTAAATCTGCTACACTCGGCACAATTTTTGACGTAATCGGTAATAAACTTCCGCATTCCAGGGAAGTAATATCGCAAGGCCACTTTGTAGAAGGTGCCCTCGGTTCCGTAGTGGACGGCAGTTGGGGAATCGTGGTACTCCTTTAGCACTCTCGTTCGTTCATGGATAGGGACGACTAGTTGAGCCTCCTCGGCTTCCGAGTCTGGAGCATACCTGTAAAGGATTCCCTGGGACATCAAATATCCCCGCTGTGTCCAGTTGGCATAATTTTCATCTGTGGTGTTACTCTCGAAACAGTCTATTATCTTTTTCAGATCTGGATCCTTGAGTTGCTGCTCCCGGATGTAACTTGGCTTCCGGACTGGGAGGTCAATGGCAACCGCACAAATCTCACCCGATGGCTCCTTGTGTTCACATGCAGGACGCGATAGCAAGTCTGCAATAACGTTGGCTTTTCCTGGCAAGTAGTCGACTTTCAAGTTGTACGACTGAATCTGTAGGGCCCATCTTGCTAATCGGCCGGTTGGCGATTTTAGACTTAATAACCATTTCAAGGGCTGGTGGTCAGTAATCACCGTGATCTCTGCTCCTTCCACGTATCCCCTGAATTTCTCTAATGCCCAAACAACTGCTAGGGCCTCTCTTTCCGTTGTGGAATAGTTCTTTTCAGCTGGTAGTAGAAGTTGGCTGGCATATTCGAGCGGGTGTTCCTCTGGACCTTGTCCTTGGGTAAGGACAGCTCCCAGAGCGTAGCCAGATGCATCCGCCCTTATGACAAAAGGCTTTGATTCGTCCACTTGACTCAACACTGGCGGTGAGATCAACTTCCTTTTCAGGGTTTCAAAGGCCTGTTGTTCATCCTCCCCCCACTTCCACGTGGCTCGCTTCCTGGTCAATTGACTCAAAGGTCTCGAGAGGTCTGCGAACTGGGGAATGAATCTGCGGTACCAACTACAGGTCTGTAGGAAACTTTGAACCTGCTTTACGGACTTCGGGGGAGGAATTCGGGCAATTTCCTCCACTTTAGCCGGGTCCACTTCTATTCCTTTGCTTGTAATGAAATGTCCTAAATACTTAACTTTATGGCAAGCAAAGTGGCACTTAGCACGGTTTGCATGTAACTTAAACTTTTGGAGTCTCTCAAAAACATGCCGTAAGTCCTCTATGTGTTCCTCGAAGGTCGAAGACAACACGATGATGTCATCCAGGTATACAAGCGTATTGACCTTCAGACCATTTCTGAAAAGATCCATTAACCGCTGGAAGGTCGCTGGCGCTGTCTTCAAGCCAAAAGGCATCCTGGTGAACCGGTAGACCCCATACTGGCAGACAAAAGCCGTTTTATCCTTGTCCGGAGGATACATTTGTACTTGATGGTACCCCGATTTCAAATCTATAGTTGACATATAGGCAGTCTGTTTGGCTTTATGCAACAAATCATCCATGCGTGGCAATGGATATGGGTCAGGCTTCGTGATAGAGTTTAACTTGCGATAGTCTACACATAATCTAAACTCTCCATTTGGTTTCGGGATCAAGACT
Organism: Cheiracanthium punctorium; assembly: GCA_038373885.1. Lineage (NCBI taxonomy): Eukaryota > Metazoa > Arthropoda > Arachnida > Araneae > Cheiracanthiidae > Cheiracanthium > Cheiracanthium punctorium. Next base: position 149,775 of record JAWZYV010012880.1, read on the forward strand.
ACAGGTGCTGCGTACGGAGAATCACACTCTTCTATGGTTCCTGCCGCAAGCAAGGCATCGATTTCCTTCTTAAGAACTTCTCTCCTGGCAGGAGATAGTCGGTAAGGAATAGTAGCCACGGGAGGGGCATTTCCTGTCTCGATCCTATGTTCTATAAAGGGAGTCGGCTCTCCCCCCGGCCGGAACGTATCTTCATGTTCTATCAATAGAATAGTTGTTTCTTTTGACCCTCTTTCAGTTGTTCACCGTCATCTGCACGGAGTTTGAAGTCACACTTTGGGGTATAGGTGACGTCTTCTTCTGCAACCGCAATGACCTCTTGTTTTGGGGCCATATTGACGTTTTCTTTGAGACCAGTGTCGTCTCGTTCCTCTGCCAAAGGAGGTATTTTGTAGCCTTCGACGAAGGGAAACCGCTTTCTTGGGTTGTCCCTGTAATACCAATTTTGGTCTCCTAAGTTTAACACCACTTTAGCTTTCTTCAAGAAGTCTGTCCCGAGTAGGGTACGATTTCCTTTAGCCTCTGGGAGAGCAATAAGATTCATCTTGAAAGTACGTCCTTCGAGTTGTATTGTCACTCTTGTAGTGTATACGTCTTTGTCAGTCTGGCTACCATCAGCAAGAGTCATCCGTAGATTGGACTTTTGAAACTGGACCCCTTGATTCCTCAGGATCTTGTATAGTCCTTCACTAGCTACTGTGTGGCTTGCTCCACTGTCTGGGCAGGCGGTGCCTACTACTCCATTTATGGTAACCAGCAGGCATGCGGTGGGTTCCGAGGTGGACAGGCTCTGGAGGTTGAAGTGTCCAAAGTTGGCGGAGGCAAGGTTTGGCATTGGAGTGCAAACTGGACACTTAGCTCTGACAACTCCAGGCTTACCGCAACCATAACAAGTCAGAGCTGGACGCTCCTGTTTTTCACCAGCGTTGAGTTTTTCGGATTTAGGCAGTTGATTGCCTGGTTTCTTGTTTAGAGCATTTCTTGAAGTTTCCTCTTTGGCGGGGTAAGGTTTCTTTTGCATTGGTGGGGCGTTGTATTTTTTGTGGCTCAGTCTGATGTTATCGTAAGCATCAAGCTTTTCCACAAGTTCTAAGGGAGTGTTCAGATCGGGCCAAGAGTCGAGAAAATGTTCTTTCACTTCAGGGGGAACTCGTCGTTTTATTTGGTCTGTGAGGACAAGGTCTCTAAGTTTGTCGAAGGTGGTGATGTCTAATTCTGTTAACCAACCATCTAAGTAGCCATCTAATTCGAAGTAGAAGTCTCGCCAGGTGCAGGTGGGATTCTTGTGGTGAGATGAGAATAGCTGTCGAAACCTTTCAGCAGAGAGTTTGAAACGCTTAAGAAGTAGGCCCTTGACCTTCTGGTAGTCTTTGCATTCTTCCTCAGGTTCCCGAACGACCATTCTGCCGACTTCCGGCGGGAGGGAACCAATCAGGTAGGGGACCCAGGTAGTCTCAGGAACCTTCAAAAATGTTAACTGCCGTTCAAATAAACATAGGTATAGCGCCATGTCATCTTCTTTTGGATCAAACTTGGGTAAGATCCCCTTCAGATCCACCTTGGGCTGTTCCGGCTCAAGAGCTGAAGTGGTAGATGCAAGGTTTGACTGGGAGGATTTTTGAATCTCAAGTTTTAGTCTCAGCTTTTCTAGCTCAAAAGTTTGTTCTCTGGCTTTTTTCTCTTCCTCTCTCCTTTCCACCAACTCCGTATCAGCTAACTTTTCTCTTCTTACGCGCTCCTCAATGATGGATGTCAACACGTTTTTTGTTAATTCTTCATCATATTCTTTTGAATCGGTTATCAGTTTCTTTAATTGGGGCACTTTAAGGTTTTCCACCCCCTCCAAACCCAGTTCTAGGGCGAGGAGTCGTAGGTCATCTTTTCGGCCTTTTCCGAGGTAAGCCATTGTATCACAGGAGCACAAATAGAATTTCTTGAGTTACGGTTTTTTATATTTACTGACAGAAAGGCTTAGATAATTTAATTTTCAGGCTTTCTCAGGAGTGAGCAGAAACAAAACCTAACCTGAGCAACATTCACACCGATGCCATTAGACCTGAACTTCGCTTAAACAAGAATTATCCATAACTTTCAAAATAGTAACTAAAATGCAACAATTTAATTGATTAGGGCCACCAATACAACTACTTACTACTAAGCAACAACAAACCAAAAATACAATTCTGCCAATTTCAAATTTTCATCAAATTAGAATTAAACCAAAATTAATCATAAGCAAATTCAAAACAATACCATTTTTCTGAACAATATGAAACAAAACTATTTTTACAAAATCAAAACTAATCTTACTCATCAAACCAAATTAATGCTATTCATCACTACTAAAACAAAACATCAAACTGCAAAATCCGATATATACATATACAAGAACATAACTAGCTATCACAATCAATAGAACATATATTTCAGTTTAACTAGCATAAATTTCCCATTTTATGGGCATTCCAACAATTTTAGTGCACACAACTCTACACAGAGTTTTATTTCAGAAATCAATATTCTATCAAAAGTCTGGGTGAATTTTCTCTATTCACAGTCAGTTAGGACCATTTTTGTTTGTTTTAAAACTTTTCAAGCAAGCAGATTTGCCAACTATATCCGCCAGGCAATGGTTTTGCCAAAATATGATTTAGAATATTATTTTCGCTTTATGCACCAAATTATACCCAAAATACTAGTTAAACATTCGTTTATACGCTATTTACCTCTACAGCCAGTTTGGGCGGGAAACCGCCAACAAATTTCTATGCACATACAAAACACAAAATCCAAACGAAATTGTTCTTAAAAACATAATCAGGCAAAAGGATTGCCAAAGCATATTAAAATATACAAATAGATACTATTTACAAAATAACTTTAGAGTACTTAACTCATTTAACAGCAGACGAAAACGAAAACACCGTTCTACCTCATCCAGCTAAATCCAAACGTTATATCCATTCCACGGCCCCACGTTGGGCGCCAAATTGTAAGACGACACGAACTCCCAAAATGACAGAAGAGACTCGCATCTCACTTACACAAAAACATTTTATTAAAAAAACAAACACTGCACGGATTACACATAAAAAGAACAACAGCCATAGCTCACTCCATCTTAGCCTCGCTACTCATCTACGAACTCCAACGATTCCCTGGCGGAAGCGTCACTGCTTTTTATTTTGCCGCTGCAGTCCTGGAGTTTGGCTGCTCAGGTGGGGAACACCTGTTACACTATTAAAATAAACTTATAGTATGTGTTCTAAACTGATTTTTGAGTTACAGAATTATATGGATCAGAATTCAACTCTTTAACTTTTAAACAGATTAATATTATGTTTGTTATTCGCCTTATTAATTAAACTCTTTTTTGTAAATGTTGAAATTTTAAAAGTGACACTTTCACTATGAATTATTAGTAAATGAGCTTTCTCTATGAAATTATTCATCACGTTTGTGGAAATCTCGTTCAAAACTATCTTGGAGTATTACAAAAAAGTGGTTTTATCAAGGTTAGTTTCGCTAAAAATAATTATTTTTTTGTGTGTCTTGGCAAATTATAAGCTGACCGATTATATTTTTCTGACGATATTTTTTATTTTATTTTATTTTAGATTTTAAAAGAAAGTGGTTAATTTTTTTCATGAGTGCTTGACTTTATAAAAACAATTAATAGCGCATATTTTTAAGTTCTCTTTCGGAGATTTTTATAATTTATTATTATTATTATATATTATTAACTGAAGCTTCCAGAGGTACACTTCACAACAATTCTTTTCGAATTCTTTGAGATACGGTGCCATCTTTTAGCTTTCAATAAGTACTATCACCACATGAATTATTATGGAAGTAGAATCATTTTAAAGCCGTAGAAACAAGCGATAAAGTTTCGGTATGCCACTTTACTGCGCGCCTTCAAAATCGTTTTTCTCAAAAGGAAATTTTTGTTGTAAAGTGGTTCTACCTATAAACATTTCAATTGCATTTTTCTCACTTTATTGTGATTTAAAGTATTAATATTGCATAAATTAACAATTCGATTAATATTTTTACAGCAAAACATGTTGGCCAGGAACACTAGACTTTTTGAGATAACGAGTTGAAATTAAAGGGAATCAGTTTGTAAATGGAAATGTAGATTACGGCCAATTATCTACGCTAGGGATCCAAGGGGGGGGGGGTTGCCCACCGTGGGGGACTTTCTAGGACTTCCTAACCCGTATTTATGTTAAGTTTCGGAAAATTCCCAACGGTTAGGTCGGCGGACGGACCTAGTTTCGAACCAGGCACTTTCCGTCTCCCAGATGCCACTGGTGGGGCGGGATTCAATTTGTAAGGGAAAACACATTTATTGAGATATCAAGAATTTCGATGTTCGAGATATCGAAGTTAAACTGTAATTAAATTTACATTTATCTCTTAATTTTATAAAAAATAACTGCAATTTGTGTAAAAGCGTGCAAATTTAGTCATGCTTAATTTATAAAATAAATTTTCAGTGAATTTACAGCAATATTCTTGCACAAAAAACTTTTGTTTCTGATATTTTTTCAGCGGGGAAAAAAAAGTGCGTAGAACTTTCTTCGCTGAACTTTTTTCAAAGAATTTCATTCATATGAAATATTTTAACCCTTTAAAGCGCAGTGATCCCGATCTGGGAACACCAAACTCTGACGTTTTGACTGTTGCCAGTCACGCAGAACAGATTTGATTTCTATAAAAATAGTTGCGGGTGACATAGCTCCACCAGAATCCTTTACTTTTTAGCATGACATTTCCCGTAAAAAAATTGTCACGATTTTTTTTAACAGCTCTGGCATCTGCTGAAAATGGAAGAATACGAGAACAGCTGGATAGATTGCCCAATGCAGAAAAAAGGGCAGCCGTTGCCATCGCTCGACTTAACTACCATCAAGATGGCGGACGATCGAAACGTTCATCGCGTGCAACAGATCTAGAGACCCTTTTTTGACGGCGTCAAAATCGGATGGCAACGGCTGCCCTTTTTTCAGAATTGGGAAAGGGTTGCGCCTCAAAGGGTTAAGCGTTAACCTGAAGAACTCTTAAAAGTAGCTTTCGAGATTTTACAGAAACGTGCAAGGCCGTTACCAGGGGGGAGGATCATGTGGGTTTGACCCCCCCCCCTTTCCAAAATTTCAGTAAATGCATTATCAGTTTATTTGCGTTGATTCTAGAGATCAGTTAATTTAATTTTAGCACTACAGATCCCCTCCACCCACCGAAATTTTTTGCTTGCTGAGGCCTTGGGGAAATATTTGTGTAATTTAAAAGGAGTTTGAGATACGTTAATTATTGTCAGTTTAAATAATAATCTACCGGGAAAGATTGTGCAGGTTTTTGAAAATATCCGGGGCCTGGGTGTCCGATTATGTATGTCGATCCGATTCCTGGAAATATTTCACAATACAAAACATTATATTGTCCTCCATCTCCTCTAAACTTCTCTGGGTCCTGGATATAGTTTAGAAAATGATTTATTGTGAACAAATCACTTTCTATAGTAAAATATTTTCAAGTGGTGCAAATAGTTGCAAATTTCCATACTTGGTGACAAAAATGTCATCCAAGAGGGGACTTTGACCTCCCTCTTGGATACGCCATTTAGCATATGTACATGTATATTTGTGATTTGTGCCCCCTCGTCGGGGAGTGGTGACCCCCCGTCGGGGAAAGTCTAGCGCCACCACTGGTACAATCTATATACAGGATGATCAGAAAATGAGTATACATTTGAAAAATTAATAATTCACAGAATAATGTGGGTAGAGAGGTAAAACTTGACCCTAGTAGTAATGACTGCTCGTTTTCTGCATGGGCGTTCATCCACTCATCGTTAACTCACTCACTCATCGAATTAAGATACCGGCAAGAGCACTTTTGATTTTCTGCAATAGATGAATTCATGCATAGAGGTGATCTAGACGAGCAATTCGCCGATGGGAAACCGACAAGCAATTTTTTATCCGAAACTGCAGCTGTACAGTCATCGGGCCTTGCAGGTCTTCCAGTGGTTTACATTTTACCAAAATGATACAATGCACACGCTATGCTGTCGTTTTGTCTTGGGCGCAGTACGCAAGCTGTGCTCTATCTAGACAACTAGCGCAAGTTTGCCTGCCGAGTGATGGCGATGCGTTCGGTTAAACCAGACACGAGATATCTCGTTGAAACAGGCATTCATTTCAACGTTTCAGATAGATGGTGCTTTCAGTTTACTCTCAAAAAAGCTAAAATGTGGTTGTCTTGCACTGCTACGATTCTGAATAGAGTAAAACTGTCTGCAACAGGACATGGAACAAAATCGATGTTCTTAGAGCTGGGAATTATCGAAAGAATTACCTTGGACTAGGGATGGACGCGAGACGACTTTTTGAGAGACGAGACAGAGATTTACAGCTTTTTTGCGAGACGAGACAAACATTTTTAACATTATGATATAGGGATTTTTGCGAGACGAGACAAGCTTTTCGGCTGTTTTGCGAGACGCGAGACGCCAATTTTTCGTCTCGCGTCCATCCCTACCTTGGACCAAGTTACCAATTCGAGAAGACATACTCGTACTTCTGTATTACTATTTTGTATTTAAGAAGAAAAATTTCTGAATAAAAGGCAGGATCCACCGGAAAGAGAAGTAACCTTAGTTGTGGCGATCAAAATACAGGAAATTTGGATAAAGGCCTGTATCCCTTCTGTGTCAATCCAAGGAATTCAAGAGATAGTTAGAAAAGGTCATGAGCAAGTTCAGCAGCTAAATAAATCGTACGTTAGAGACGGACATAAGGAATTGTTTATGAAGAAAATGAGAAAAACTCTCCCTTACCGAGCTATTGAATATCGCACTTGCAAATGTACTGACTTTTATCGGAGCAGGTGTGGCTCAGAGAAGTTCATATCTCACACAGAACGGGAATCATTGGCAGACCAGACGGGAGCTAGATAGGTGACAATCGATGGAATTGTAAAGAAGAGAAGTTTATGGAGAATGAGAGAAAAGTTGAAAGGTTAGAAAGAGAAATTTCGAGATTGGTGGAGAAAGAGGTGAAAATTCCAATATCCAGTGTATGTCTCCAACTTTAGTCATTGATTTGGAAAGTGAAAATAACGAAAGAAGTACGAAAGACTGCAGAAAACGCTGAATGCCTATCTACCGCCACTTTGGGAGATGCGTTCACAAATGACCAAGTTAGAATAAAAATCTCAGTGCTTTCACAAGTCTGCGACATAAAGTTATTACGGACTGCCTAGCAGGAATTCTGGTATCAACTTTATTTCACAATCTAGAAAGCGGAAGGAGAGAAACCTTCTCAAATGATTCTCGACCCATATAAAGTTAGAGGCAGGCTGAGATGAGTCGCAGTGAAAGAAACGGAAGAAGGCTTTAAAATAGTCTTTGGATTGTGTTTTGATAGGAGGAAGACCAAAACCAGATACACAGAAAAATTTGTTGACGGCAAATTACACCCAAGTGTTTATCACAAAGAACATATATCACTGACAATGAAACTGGTTCAACATAATTTGGACATATGTCACGATCTGATTTCAAGAATTTCACTGGAAATTTGGGAGAGTTTGACACGAAATCCATTGATATTGGGACCCTCACATGCATTGGCGGTGGTGGCGAATCATCGAATTCTGGAAAGAACAAAAACATTATCCGAAATCTAGAAACGCAGTTCTCTAATCTAACTAAATCTCTGCAATGCTGTATTTGCCAACTTCACACCATAGCAAACCGCCACTCCAAAATTTGCTGTCTATCCATCTATCAGATGATGGTTTCTTACGATCTAGATTGTTACACTTGACATAAAATGCCACAGTTTTATTTCGGCTTCACATAAGTCGGGCTTTACATTATTGAAGTAAAACTTCTTTAGGCGAAACTAGAGAGTAACTCAGATTTTTTTTCTGACGGAAGTAACGCTCAGTAAAGGAAATTACGTATATTTTTCCCAATTGCTTCTTCATTCCGCCATGACTGCAAAAACATTGCAATGTCAAGGACAAAAAGCCTGATAATTTCTACACCGTTTGTACGTTCCCCTTGAAAATTTCCATAATCATGTATAAAAATATAGAAAACAATCTGCGCTACTTTAAAAATCTGAAAATCCACCCGCTCCCTCGTTTTTAAGCGATTTTTCGCTATTTTCAGCAACATTTCATATCCGAGAGTCAAAAAAGTTAATCATTTGCGTGACAAAATTAGCTATTGCAAGTGATTTTTACTTCATATTGACGTCACACTTAACAAGCTTTTTTCAGATTTGTAAGTTTAATTATTTCGGAACAGCTCTCGGACGTTCGTTCCTGAGAACGTCGACTGTGCTCCCTGCGCGTCGACATTACTCCCTACCTGTTTTGAAGCAAGATCTTGTCTGATGACCCTGTTCAGTGGATAAGTGGACCGGCTTTTGTCAGAGCCACTGTGTGGAAGTCTTTCGCTGAACAGGCGGCGATCCTGCTGACTGTCTCTCACTGTTGTTACAGGCGGCGACCCAGCCCGTCACCTCCATCTTTAGTCTATGGTCACCTCCGATAAACAAGGCCTACGCACCGAATAGAGAAAGTGGCACTATGGCGCATTCCGTTGCTTTACTCACATGTTTTCAATAGCATTAATACAATATTTAATGGAATTATGAGTAAAAACTTGGCATGATTGGTTGCCATGATACATAAATATTGTTTGTCTGTACTTAAATAATATGTAATCTTTTAATATTGCTCATGTGTTTTTGAGTTATTTATAATAATGAGATAAATGTAAATTTTTAAACAGAATAATACTTCGAGCAAAAACAGCAGAGGAAAACAAAGGTTTAAGAAAACTGCCATAGAAAAACGCAATTATAGATCCTACGTGCCTTCGATACCAACCGACTGAAGAAAACACCAGTTTAGGAACACAGTTAAAGAAAAATACCACAACAAAGACATTCTCTCGATTCAAAATCTACGGGAAAACATTTTAAGAAAACAGTGAAAGAATAATAGTTCAACACGGACACTTCCTGGATGCTAACCCGATATCCAGAGGGAACAACGGTTTAAGAACACGGGTATGTAACACCACAAAGAAACAAAAACTGGCTGCAAAGGGTTTAAGATCAAAATAAAAGAATAACAAATGGACACTCCGGGGATTCTAACCCAACCTCAAGACGGAGCAACGGTTTAACACGGGGATGGAACACCACAAAGAAACGGACCCTGGCTGCAATCATTCCCAAACAATAGATAGAACCTGCAGTTTAAAAACACTGATACAGATAATTCGAAACCTACCAGCAGAAGAAATCAACGCTAAAGAATACTGTGATAGAAAAACACTAAAAAAAATTTACACTACCTGCATTCGAACCCAACAATCAGAGTAAAACATCAGTTAAAGAGCAGAGTTAAAGTATAATACTAGACTATGGACATTTCTCCCATTCAAACCCAAACTCCCGACGGAACAATGGTATAAGAAAACAGAATAATACTACAACATGGACACTTCCTGGATTCTAAATAATTATCATGAATTACCGGTGATTCTTACTGGAGATTTTAATGTTAATTTTCGCTACCAAGAATCTCAGCCGTCAGTAGATTTTTAAAAAGAAAAATTGGATCTAACTATGAATACTTCTCGACTTCAATCAACAACGCGTTTCGGTACAACGATAGATGCTGTATTTTCAAGAAAGTTAGCAAATTTAGAGAGTAAAATTTATGTTTCACATAAATCTCTGCGTTGTATAACTATATGTTCTACAGTATAGTTAACACAAACCTATAATTTCATACATAAAATATTATGATGCCCTTCAAGTTCCTATTTCCAATGAATAATATGAATACAACATTTATATAATCTTTGTAAAGTACATGAAAAATAATAAATATAATTAATTTATAATATGATATTTATTTTAAGTTAAAGTTTAATAATTTCGGTGATATTTATCGTAAACGTCAAAGAAGTTTTACTTCAATCGCGCGATTCCACGCACACACTTCAAGATTACACGCACACACTTTTTTTCATTCAAACGCATGCTCCAATAATTCGATGGTTGGGCTGGTACGGGCAGGACTCGGATCGCAGGCAAATCAGCGAGGTGGGTCCTGGGTAATGTAAGTTACGATTGTGGTTGCACTAGAGAAAATCTGCGAACGTTACTGACTATTTTTCAATGGGACTAATTCATTAAAAATATAATTTTTGCTTTCTAAATATTTTTGTCAAAAAACGTCTATTTTTCGGATATTTATAGATTTCAAGCGCGACGTACAACTCCTAGAAATTGTCCAAACCCCTTCAGATTTTGCTTACGTCTTATTCATAACAATATAAAACTTCTAAAACCTCGGCAGCCTAATAATTCGGAAAAGAATTTTTTTGGTCAGTTTTTCTTTTTATTTTGGTCAATTTTTGTTGGAAAATACAGCATTGCAGAGATTTAGTTAGATTAGAGAACTGCGTTTCTAGATTTCGGATAACGTTTTTGTTCTTTCCAGAATTCGATGATTCGCCACCACCGCCAATGCATGTGAGGGTCCCAATATCAATGGATTTCGTGTCAAACTCTCCCAAATTTCCAGTGAAATTCTTGAAATCAGATCGTGACATATGTCCAAATTATGTTGAACCAGTTCCATTGTCAGTGATAATCAGTCAATTCTCGAAGTCATATTTTTCAAAAAGTTCTAAATTTCAAGCTCGATACTCAACCCCAAGACGTTGTCGTAGAACATTCGAATGTTACACATGTCTTATTTATATCAATTTACAACTTTTGAAACAGCAGGAAATAAAAGATTTCGAAAAAAAAAAAATTTCGATCCACCCTAACTTACAGTAAACGTATGCATACTTGCTAGCTTGGGCCGACGGCCAATTCTCTGATACCACTTGCTACAGGTGCGTAAAAATAATACTAACTTTACTTAAATTCTCACAGCTGATTTTTACCTATGTTATACAGGATATTGCTACAAATTTTGAATCAATTTTTTCTAAAAGTTTCGCTATTAATAGAGGTTTATCGTTTATTACAGTGTATAAAACAGCTTGTAAAGAGACATTCTAAAAAATCTGAAGTGCATTACATAATTTGTTTGTATTTATGTACCAAAATCACATGTTTTTTTTCGAACTACACCGTTAAAGCATCTGGCGATAATTACCCCCCACAAAAAGTGACTGATAGTGTGGATTCAAAATTTGTAACAATATTCTGTACAACATATATAAAAATTATCTGTGAGACTTTAAAGTGAGTAATATTTTTACGTACCTGTAGCAAGCGGTACCTGAGAATTGGGCGTCGGCCCAAGCTAGCAAGTATGCATACGTTTACTGTACGTACTAACACTACTCCATACATTTTGTGCATGAGAAAATAAGTAAGGTATTTTTGGTTCCAATCTACAGGGCAGTATATTTACAGGACCACTCAAAAGAATTTCAATACATTAATGTCTATGGACATTTTCAATATATTACGTCTGTAGTCAGTCATTGTTTGGTCCATGCCCAAAATCTCGCCATTTTTCATCGACCTGGGAGAATTTTGCCGAAATACCGCCAAATTTGACGTAAAAATGAATTACACATTTCGTATAACTCTAAAACTGTTTACTGTAGAATTTTGAGACTTTGTATTTAGAACTAGTGTAACATACAATTGTACATTTTTTTTTTTTTATTGCAATCGACTGAGCAATTTATTCACAGGGTCAACCAAAAGACTTTCAATAAATTAAGGTCTGTGGATACCTTCAATTCATTAAGAGTCTGTGATGAATCATTATATTTCGACTATAACCAAAATCTCACTAACTATCTCAATCTTGTCAGCTTTTTGCGAAATATCACCCAATTAGGCGCCAAAAACGAATCTTTCATATTGAACACAGCTTGCCGATATCTCAAGTATTTGGCTAGCAATTGCTAAACCTTACTATTATTGCAGTATGTTATTCCTTTCAAGCAAAAACGTTCATAGGAGTGCACCGAAAATATTTATGATTTAACAAACGTCCAAGGAACTCACGTGATGTCCTCGTGAGATTTTATTCTTCGGATCTTTAAAGCGTCTGGCAACAATTACCGCCCACAGAAAGTGTCTGGCAGTATTAATTCAAAATTTGTAACAATATTCTGTACAATATACGTAAAAATCAGCTGTGAGAATTTAAGTAAAGTTAGTATTAATTTTACGCACCTGTTGCAAGTGGTACCTGAGAATTGGCCGTATTATTGGCCAAGCTAGCAAGTATGCATAGCATACGTTTACTGTACACACTAACACTACTCTATCGTATACATTTTGAGAATGAGAAAATAAGTAAGTTTCTGGGGGCCCTGGGATCTTCGACTATTACAAACAGCAATTTTTATTTGGCTAATTGTATTATGAAAAGAAAACAATTTTATAATAAATGTCCCATGCACAGCAAAATGTACACATGTTGTGTGACGGTAACCAATATAGGTATCGAATTTGAACTTCTTCGAATGCACCCTTTAGACACTAGCTCATTTTAAATGATTTGCGTCCATAAGCTGTAATGTATAAGAATTATTTTTTTGTAATCCCGTGAACAAACTATCAACTCTACACGCACCAAAATCTATGCAGGTCATGCTCAGACAGCACTGCAAATTTGCATCAAACTTGCAGTAAGCTTGATTTATCAAGTCAATAAACTTGAATTAAGCTTGAAAATTTCAAGCGTGTAAGCTTAATGCAAGCTTGAATCAAGTGTTCAAGTTTACACTTGCCCAACTTGCATTAACAAGCTTAATTCAAACTTGCTATCACTCTAAAAAATTTCCCTAAATACATGGGGCGCCTGTCGGCGAACTTGTAACTTGCCCCATTCATTTTTTTTTTCCACGCATTTTCCCCTCTACGCTGAAACCTCAAGTTATTTCAATCTGTTTCCGTCTAGCGTCCACGACGGGGATCGATCTCGGGACCTAATGTGTAGGAAGCCAGCTTCCTAACCACCATGCCAATCTGACTCGAAGTGGCATGACTAAAATTTGAAGTGACTGTTATGGTTGTCACGCCGTTTTTTGGCGAGATTAATCAGTATTGCCCGATGCCGATCTGCACCTTTAATTTTTCCATGGTATGAATCAAAATTAAAATATTGTTATGTGTGATTTATACACTCTACTAGGAAATAAGCATAATATAAACTTAAAAGCAGCACACGTTTTAAAGCTTTCAATATCGCAACACTCATGCTGGGCAATATTGGCCAAAATCGAGACAAACGACTTTTTGAAATCAATTTTGTAGTATATTTGTATTTTATTTTGAAGAATTTCAATACTTGGAAATATAGAATCTTTTTTTTTAATTCTATGGTCAAGTACATTTATGACTGGTGATAAATTATTTGTTATGTGGATGTGGCTTTCCAAATCAAGCAGTAATCAAGTTGTATTCAAGCTTGACAGTTCAAATGATTTAAATTCGGCGGGAACATATTTGCTGATTCATTTTTTTGTAATCTCTAGCTTGCTGCAAGCTTAAAATGAATTGAACTGTGGAGCTTGTATTATCCCAGACAGCACAGCAAACTTGCATCGAACTTGCAGCAAGCTTGATTTATCAAGTCAATAAGCTTGAATTAAGCTTGAAAATTCCAATCGTGTAAGCTTGATGCAAGCTTGAATCAAGTGTTCTAGTTTACACTTGCCCAGCTTGCATTAAGTTTGACATTTCAAGCTTAATTTCAAGCTTAAAAAAATTTTTTTTTTAAATACACGGGGTGCCCGCTGGCTAACGCGCCCCACATAATTTATTTTTCCGCGCAATTTCCCCCTCTACGCTGAAATTTCAATTTAATTTAATCTGTTTCAATTGAGTGTTCGTCGCTGGGATAGAACCCGGGCCCTTTGGCTTCGTAGTCGAGCGCGCTTTCCATTCCGCCACCGTAGCCTTGTGCAGCTGTCACTAAAGTTTGAAGTGACTTACCACGCTGTTTTCTCGCCAAATTGATAAGTGGGCGATGTGTTATTTGTTTCTTTTATTTTTCTATGGGATGCATCAGAATTAAAATAATGCATCAAAATAAATTAAATTAAAATAAAAAAAACACGTTTTAAAACTTTCAGTACCGCAACACTCATGAAGCAATACTGCTGGCTAAAATCGAGACAAACGACTGATTTTGAAATCAATTTCGTTGTATAATTGTATTTTATTTTGAAGAATTTTCATATTTGGAAATATAGAATGGGTTTACTTAACACAAATTTTGTGTTAAGTAATCTGAAGTGAAAGAAATAGATAGTTAAACGTTACTTCGAAATGCTACATCACAGTTGCTAACATGTATGGAATACAAACATTTTAGTCATTTTTGTAAATATTTCTTTACAAAAATTCTCTTTACAAATGTGGTTATTTTCCTACATATTGGTATGCTATATTGATATAGAGCATTGCGAAGAATTAAAAATAAGTTAAAATTAATTTATACAAATGTAAATTTGAATTATTTTCATTGTTCATACTTTATAATTAAAAAAATTATTTAACTTCTGAATTTTTTTTTTATCCTTTGTAATTTTATTTTAAAATTACAAAAGTGTAAGATGTAAGATTTTTGGGCCCTAAAATCTGTAGGCCCTGGGCAGTTGCCCCGTTTGCCTTGCCGGTAATATGGCACTGGTAATATAAAATAAAACACATCTTTTACGAACTTTCAGCAAATATTAGGACGCTAGACACTTAATGTCCATTCTCTTTCACAGATGGCGCCATCAACGCTCCTTTAAAAAGGAAAAATCACGCGAGTATCAATTTTCAAGCTTAAATCAAGCTGTATTTAAACTTGACAATTCAACTTGACTCCTGCAAGCTTGCTGCCAGCTTAGAATGAGTTGAACTGTCAAGCTTGCATTAGTGCGTCAAATTCAAAGAAATGTCAAACTTGATTTAAGCTTATGTGCTGTCTGGGAATACGTCAAATTCAAAGAAATGTCAAGCCTGATTTAAGCTTATGTGCTGTCTGGGTAGTTTTTTAATAGGGCAACAAATGAGTGTTCTTTTAGATTACAGCCTATGAACGGAAATTCTTCAGAGTGTCTACAGGATGCATTGGATTGAGCTAAAATTGGATAGGCATATTATAGGTCACGTTCTCATGACCTGCATGGATTTTGATGTATGTAGAGCTGATAGGTTGTTGTTCACAGGCTTGCAAAAGTAATTCTTATATAATACGGCCTAAGGGCACAAATCATTTAAAGTGAGCTAGTCTCTAAATGGTGCATTCGATTGACATTAAATTTTGTGCGCATATTATAGGCCACTGTCTTACATATAAATTTTCGCGAGTGTACACACTTCAGATTTTTTACAGGGCTACGAAAAAGTATTCTTATACAGTGCGGGTTATACACTTAAATCATTTTAAGTGCACTAGTGCCTTAACACTAGATTCGATGAAGTTGAATGAAATTTACTTAAACGCTTGTGATAAATATCAAGTGTTCGGAAAGTCGAGTGGAGTCACTCCAGATTTTTTCTTTCTAATGGTTAGGTCAGCGGCCTACTGGGGGCTTGACTACAACGTGAGCCTCAGGTGTTAGTCATTTGATTATAGGGACTCCTATTAGGCAGACTAATGCTGCCCCCTATGAGTGATCCTCACGTTCCGTGGTCCACCGTTCTCTTACGGGAACGGAGCTTAGTGACTTGACCACTGTGGAATACTCTCATATGATTAAATATAGGATAAGATATAACCTAATTCACATTATCTAAGATACTTTAGCTAATATTGGTCAAATGGCTAAGACAATCATGAATGGCAATAATAATTATTATTATAACAACAACAACATAAATCATGCCAGATGCGTGCAAAACAGTTTTTAACACAATGTTATTTGCGCACGAAACGAAGGGTTAATCTGTTTCGCTCTAGAATTTTGTCGTGCTGTTCTGTAGGTCGGAATTTCGGGCTCTGAGCTGCCCCAAATAAATGAAAATTATTGATTTTTGATAGCCCAGTGATTAAGGCGTTGGACCGAAAGGTTGCACGTTCGATTTGACATACCAATGGACACCATCGTGCACTTGCAATGCACATGCACCTTAAATCCGTGGTTCCGAAAGTCCCTTCGGCGTCGCTAGCAGTTTCCGAGAGGCTTCAATATTCAGAAACCCCAGGTTCCTCCTGATGAGAATCCAAGTTGTGGCTGACAACTCCAGGAAGGACACATATAGATCTCGACGATATTTTTGGAGACATAAGCTGTCCTCTCCTGTCAAAAGAAAGAAAAAAAAAGGGGGGGGGGAGAAAGAAAAACTTGTTTCTCCCGTACTGTTGCATAAACGCGACGGCCGGAGATTCCCCTTCCAAGAATATCATTCCTTCCGGGATGGATCTTTGAATAATCTCGAGGAGCTTTTAGAATCGCACAAATGGCGAATATGACGTAAACTGTATGGCAGAATTCATGAATCTCCTGCAGTTTTAATTTTATGACGTCACGCTTTTGAATACCGTAAAAGAAGCCCTGTTTAGTTGAGTTAGTTCACCTGGCTATTTCACTCTGTCAGAGTTTAGGCGAATGTTGAAATTTACGACAACGCCGGGGGGAAAAAAATCTTGATATAGAACTGTTAGGGAGGAATGTAAGCCTACTTATAAAAAAAAAAACCTGAATGTTACTCAAGGTACTGAGAAAAAAATATTATTTCGTTCAGTAAAGAACAGGCGATGTCGTATTTTATTCCCTCTCCCCACCTCCGTTCATATTTTTTCCTTTAACTGCAAAGTTCGAAGGATTGATTGGCAGTACTCGAGTGTTTCAATTTATTGTGCGCAGAAAATTACTAACATTATTCCATCATCAGAATTCTTAGCACAGACTTTTTTTTTTAACTTTTTTCTCTTAAAAATTTTTATTGTGTCATTTCATGTGTTTCGGCTGGAAAGCGTTTTCACCGGAGAGTCTACGATCAAAAACTACTGCCCCGATTTCCGTAATTTTCATTTTAAATTTTTGAGAGATCATAGTCTTTCAAATATTAATAATTTGAATCCATTAATAAATGGCAGCAGAAATAAAGTGGACCAGTGGCATTTATTTATGGGCATGCAATACAACAATTATACTAGACCAGTGGTTCCCAACCTTATTCCCAAATTCCGAAAGAATTTGATGGACCCCTTGTGTAGTCGTAGTACACCAGCATATTGTTTCTTGAGCCTCTTTTTCACCCTGTAAACCATAGGCGTGGCGTAACTTACTACGGGCAAGGGGGGGGGGGAATTGCACCCCTCCCCCCTAAAATTCAAGAAAATTCAGATGTAACCTATTTGAAAATGATATTTTCTACAATGGGAAACATTTCTGCCCCTCAATGTTACATGGCGCCCCCAATATCATATGCCAATGCCAGTTTACGCCAATACTGCTAACCCCTTGAGATTCTCGAACTACCAGTTGGAAACAATGTAGTACTAGATTACTGCTAGACTACTGCAATGTAGTACTAGACTACTGACTATAAGTTTGCGTTATATATAAGTAACCCAGAGAATAGTACCACCTTATAGAAAAAAAACTGGGTGTGTCTGTGTTGTGGACACGGCCGTGGGTTCTACGTGAATATGTGTACGTAACGAGTAATATTTTCTTTCAGTTTCATCGGGTTCAGGAAAGAAATCTAGTAAACAAATAATTACTCCGTTATAACCGTATTAATGAAGGGTCTGTGGTCGGGCACACCAGCTGCAGATGTACTGCCGGTGGCGCCGTGGTTTATCCGCTCGGGCGCCTTCAATTTTTTACGTTCCCGGCAGCAGCATCATATGTTTTACGGGTATCACTGGATTGTGCTACTTGAGAAGCCCTTTCCAACCGTAAGCGCTCTCTATATTTTGATTTGGATTTTCGACATTACATTATTTATTTTTATTTTTTACTTTTTATGTATATTCACTACTAGCTACCTCCGGCGACCAGTTCGTTGGAGATCTTAATAAATCTTGTTCGGAGAGAATCATGTCTCTCGCCGGCTTCCTTGGCACTGAAATGTCTCAAATTTTGAATGGAATTTAAAACTAAGATGGTTACAAACAGGGGTGGCACTAGGGTAAGTGGCGCCCCTGCTAACGTAAAAAAATCGCCCCCTTTTATGCACTACTTAGTTTTTGAGTTCGAAATGACCCCCCCCCCTTCGAAGCCGGCACCCCCATGCAATTCTTACCTTGTCGGGTTGCCCCTGGTTACAAAAATAAGATGATTTAGTGATAAAAACCTACAAAAAGGTAAAAATTATTTTCGTCCTATATTAATTCTGAAGAGCTTCTGGATATATTATCAAAAAACAGAAAGGAAAAAAAAAAAAAAAGGAAAACTGAAACACTTTCAGATTTTAAATATGCACTGAAGTGCTATATATTAAAAAGGTAGAATAAACCACGCGTCTGCCCTAGTTTTTTTTTTTTTTTTTTCCTTATTCCATTAAGTTAGAAAGTGTATCATTATTCATGAGTATGATTAAAGAAAATTAAAATTGATATACTTTCGTTTTTTAAATCTGTATATTTGCTTTTCCCCGTATGCACTATTCTTACTTGTTTATTCGTCTCTTCAGCCCGGTGTGCTAAAAATAGATTATATTTGCGTCCGTTTGCAAAATCAACGTACTTTGGATTCCCCTCCTTTGGCTTGGTGTTGGAGTTTTTATTATTTGTTGCCCTTCCGACGTCTTTAAAATTATTTGCTCGCGATTACAACATTTTATTTTTATTGGATTAACTGTTAGGGTTGCTCTGGAATTGGCGTTATTGATTTCAGCCAAGTGTTTGTTCTCGCCAATGTGTAATTATGTGCTGGCGTAATTTTTAAGTCATTCCATCTTAATTGCACTGTCCCTATAGGACGTCATTTTATTTTCGCTGAGCCACCACCGCCCGTTATAACAATGTTTCAATAGTATATATTTAATAAAATAGTTTTTCAGTATTTAACGTATTTTTATTATATTGCAACCAAGTGTATCGAACCTGGATTTTCATGTCACAACGCAACTTGATACTTTAAAACAGCCTAACCAAATAACTTCTTTACATAAATTGGTGCCTACCCAGGCACTTAAGTTGCATTTATTCTGGTGGTGGCTTAGCAAAATGGCGGAATCAAATTTCCCGATCAGGGCTCTTCTCCAACTCCAGGCCTAGTCTGCTGCTCTGCTGAACGTGCATTCAACGTTTCGGCCCTGGCAGTGTTATGTTCTACCTGCGGTAACTTTCGGTTTTAAAGAACACGGAGCTCCTTGATGGACTGACTATTCATTAATGATGAGTTTCCGATCGTCTCCTCAATTCATGTATGGATTATCGATGATCTTACGACGCACCACCCTCCGACAAATTGTAGGTGAGTGCTACCAAAGCACTCACCTACACACAAGCACAAAGCAAAGAACCGCACATACTGCTTACCGCCGCGCCGTAATACCGCTTTGAGTTCTACACGTTCCTATGACTGTTTGGAGATTATTGTGTCGGCTTCCTGTCGGAGTATGGAGTATGTTTCTGTTTTCCTGTATGGAGTATGTTATGTTTTCCTGCCTTGCTTTACCCCTGAAACTTACAACTAATGCTGAACTGTGCTAAAAACCGTCCGATCACCGCAAATTTGGGACTTGGATTCCGGATGTCTGCAGTCTACAGTGGTTTGTTTTTTTCGTGCGTCGCTAGGTATGCCATTCACTGAACTTGGCGAAGACTGTTTTTTTCCCCTCCTGTGATCGGCAATTTGTTTTGTTTTGTTTTTTTAATGTGCGCGCTCCTGATACACCGACACCTCATACTATGCAATGCCGTTTGAACTGGTAATTTAATGGACTTTATGTTTTAAGTATGACTAATGA
This sequence comes from Cheiracanthium punctorium, assembly GCA_038373885.1. Taxonomy (NCBI): domain Eukaryota; kingdom Metazoa; phylum Arthropoda; class Arachnida; order Araneae; family Cheiracanthiidae; genus Cheiracanthium; species Cheiracanthium punctorium. The sequence goes on from JAWZYV010012880.1 coordinate 169,715, forward strand.
AAAGTTTTTTGCTAAATTTTTATTCAATAACTGCAGTTTTATTCTTGGAAATTTGGTAAGTCATTCCCAGACAGCACATAAGCTTAAATCAAGCTTGACATTTGGCTTGGCAATGCAAGCTTGGCTTAAGCTTGATTTTCGTTTTCAAAGTGCGCAGTGATGGCGCCATCTGTGAAAGAGAATGGACATTAATTGTCTAGCGTCCTCAAATTTGCTGAAAGTTCGTAAAAGATGTGTTTTATTTTATTACCAGTGCCATATTACCGGCAAGGCAAACGGGGCAACTGCCCAGGGCCTACAGATTTTAGGGCCCAAAAATCTTACATCTTACACTTTTGCAATTTTAAAATAAAATTACAAAGGATAAAAAAAAATTCAGAAGTTAAATAATTTTTTTAATTATAAATTATGAACAATGAAAATAATTCAAATTTATATTTGTATAAATTAATTTAAACTTATTTTTAATTCTTCGAAATGCTCTATATCGATATAGCATACCAATATGTAGGAAAATAACCACATTTGTAAAGAGAATTTTTAGCGTTAAAAAATAGCAAAATTTTTCAATTATTTGTTATTTTAGGAAATATTTACAAAAATGACTAAAGTGTTTGTATTCCATACATGTTAGCAGCTGTGATATAGCATTTCGAAGTAACGTTTAACTATCTGTTTCTTTGATTTCAGATTACTTAACACAAAATTTGTGTTAAGTAAGTAAACCCATTCTATATTTCCAAATATGGAAATTCTTCAAAATAAAATACAATTATACTACGAAATTGATTTCAAAATCAGTCGTTTGTCTCGATTTTGGCCAGCAGTATTGCTCATGAGTGTTGCGGTACTGAAAGTTTTAAAACGTGTGCTGCTCTTAAGTTTATATTATGTTTATTTTTCTATTAGTAGAGTCTCTAAATCACACATAACATTATTTTAATTTTGATGCATCCCATGGAAAAATAAAAGAAACAAATAACACATCGCCCACTTATCAATCTGTCGAGAAAACAGCGTGATAAGTCACTTCAAACTTTAGTCACAGTTGCCCAAGGCGCAGTGGATGGATGGATAGCGTGCTCGACTGCTAATCCAAAGGGCCCTGGTTCTATTCCAGCCACGAACACTCGATGGAAATAGTTTAAATTAAATTGAAATTTCAGCGTAGAGGGGGGAAATGCGTGGCAAAGTAAAATATGTAGGGCGAGTTCGCCGACCGGCGCCCCGTGTATTTAGGAATTTTTTTTTTAGGAAAATTTTTTAAGCTTGATATTTCAAGCTTGAAATGTCAAGCTTAATGCAAGCTGGGTAAGTATAAACTAGAACACTTTATTCAAGCTTGCGTCAAGCTTACACGCTTGAAATTTTCAAGCTTAATTCAAGCTTATTGACTTGATAAATCAAGCTTGCTGCAAGTTTGATGCAAGTTTGCTGTGCGGTCTGGGTTTATAAGTGCAGTTTTTCTAATACTTTTATAATAATAATAATCATGTTCATATTGTCTTAGCATCCATTTTTTAGTGTGCAAATAGCACATGCTAAATAGGGTTTTTAGATATACGTGTCAAATAAAATATTTAATATGGTAAATTTTTTTTATTATTTTACTGCTTCTAAGGAGTTATAAAAAATAATTATTATTGTTTTTCAACCATGTTTATAAATTAGTTTAAATCTAAATTACTCCTTTTATATAGCATAATGACATTAATATTTTACTGTTTAATACAATTGTTGGATTGCAATTATATATTTAATTATTTTAATACACTTCTTAATTTTTTCTTCTTTATGCGCTGTGTTTCGTTTACTCACGATAAATATTAATACTCATTGCTTTATGTGTTTACTTTTGTGTACAGACCTTTTTATGTGTTTAATTTTCTATTTGCTTACATTTTCATTCTTGTGATTTTAAATTATGTTTGCGCTTTTGCTCACATTGTATTTTACATTTTTATGTTCATTTTTTCAGCCTCTATGAGGTACACATACATCGTTATATTTTCCTCACTCTTTATATTTTGATAATCATGGCAAAGACTTCAATTATATTTCTTCACACACTTTTTACTCACTCTTACACACTGCATTTTTGCATATAAAAGTCCATAGCCCAGCATACATATTCTTTCAGTTTTTTTTTTCTTACCTCACAATACACTGTTTCTATTTTTGTCATATATTTTTACACATTTTTTTTTTCTTTGAATATGCTATTATTTACAGTCCCCATGTTGACTGATTTTTTACACATTATTTGTTTTAAACACTTATTTTTTACATATTATTTGTTTTAAATACCTTTTTTTAAAGAGTACTTTATATTTTTATGTTTCACTCTATTTTTGGCCTTTTTAATACAAGTTTTACATGCTTACCATAAGTTGAACAGTTCACACATTTTTACATTTTTTTTTTTATACACTGTTTTATTGGGTTTTTTTTTCCTGCCATTGTTATGCCTCTGTTTAATACATGCATTATTTAGAAGAGTATAGTGGTATTCATTCGATTACCTTTTTTTTCCTTTTCACAATTACACTATATCACACATTGTTTGTTGTACTTCAAATAAGATTCATACTTGAATAGTCACTGATCTTGAAGTTACACTGAAGAAGTTTGTGTTTGTCCACAATTACACTCTTTTTCACATTTACTTGCTTTTTTCATGTTGTTGTTTTTATTTACATTGCTTACACTTACTGACTCTCAACCTTTTCACATACTTGATTTTTTTTTCATCACACCTGTGTTTATGTCTTATATGTTCACATACACAAACATGTTCACACTGATGTTCTGCTCATTGAGTTCATTGTGCTTGCCCTTCCACATTTTGTTATACACAAAATTTTTGAATGTTTTTTTTTTCTCAAACATTTTCACTATGATGTACTGTAGTACATTACAAAATATTTTAAACACATTGTATTTGTTTTGTCACTCTTTTGTCACATACACAAACATAACACCATACTTTGAAATATCTAATTATTTTCTTTTTCTACAATATGATATATTTAAAACTCTTATGGGCCTTTTTGTAAATTAATACAATATTATTTTGTCAAATATTCACAGTGTTATAAAATACCACATTATTTGAAATATATTTACAGAGTATTTACATTTATCTGATTACTTAGTTATATGCTTATTTGTAGTGACTTTTGTGAACTGTTGTTTCTTCATATATTTTATTAATAAAATGTTTATGTATTGATCAGATTAACACTTAAGACATTTAATAAGTGAAAATTTAGGGTATATTGTATTGTTTTGTAATTGCATTTTAGTGTTTTTTATTTGTACTTTTGTGTGTTATTCTTTCCCAATTTTGTCCATTTTGAAAACTTTAATGTGTTAGTAAGTGACAAAACTTTTTTCTTTTATTTAACTTCACAAATTAATAATTAAGTTAGTTTTTTTAATACAGTATGACAATTGCCGCCAAATTCCTTTTAAGCTATATTTAAGATTATACTTAGCATAATTTCATAACAAGTTTAATCCTACATTTTTTTTGGACTTTAAAAATCAACTTTTCACATGTTTTTCTCACTGACATATTTTTATCTTTAAATAATTGGTAACTTAATTAGATGACACTGATATATTGAGGTATGTGTGCTTTAGTTAATTATTAAGGGTGCCCGCTTGATGGGAATGTGTGTTTGTTTTGTGCGCTGTCTGGCTGGTCCAACAAGTATAACATGTGTTTGAATTTTTGGCTGTATCTGTCAATATATCGCTGTGTCTTCGTTAAGTCGATGTCTTTAAAATTTGACATTTAATAAATGATGACTTTTAACTTTTAAAGTAAATAATTTCAACAAAAATTAATAAAATAGTAATTGATAATAAAATATAGATTGACATAGTATTATCTTTATGTTAGAAAATTAAAATAAATACATAAACAATAGTTACAATTCAACAGAACTTACACCGTTTCGAGGGTCATTTTTACACATTATTTTATTGTAATTAAATTGATGTTCATAGACTGTATTGTACATAGATTCATTTTTTTCTCCAGAACAAAAAATGTCTCATTGTTATTTTGTGTGGGTATATTTTGTATTGAATATGTGTTTATGTTTCTCCTCTAATGTATGTAGTATACATGTGTATATGTTGCCAGATAATTTAAATTTTTGCTACCACTTGTTGTTACCATGGTACAAAACTTGTGAGAAATAGCCGTCAAAGCAATTTTTGAATGGCATATTATGGTAAATTTACATATCCACAAATTTTATTGATTGATTTTTTTTTCATACATGCATTCTTATCTTTAAAAGGCCTTATTGTTGTAACTACTGAGCAGCGCTGCTTCATCATGAACATGTTAATTTGTTTTTTTTTTTAAAAAGCATATTTAGAGTACTCAGTCACTGCAATTCTTAGCAGTATATCTTTGATGCGCACATGAGCTTGAAATGCTCGATTAAAGAGAAAAGGGTGTGCTGAAATGCCCTTTATTTGAAAAAAAAAGGGTGTGCTAAAATGCCCCTTGTTTGAAAGAAATGGTGTGCTAAAATGCCCCTTAGTATTGTGAGCTAAATGCTCCCTCTTTATTTTGTTGACATTTATTTTTTATTGCTAGGACTTATTATTTTTATTTTTGTCATGACAATTTTTTCTTTCTGTGAACATTTTTAGGTGGTGATCATCAGTAATTTTGTAATTGTATAATTTTGTCTGAATATGTTTATGCTTTTCTTGATTGTTTAAGCCAGCCAAACAGAGCATTTAATTTAATTTTTTAAAGACATTAATTGTAACTAATTAAAAAAAAATTCTTCAAAATTTTTTTTCCTGGATGAGGGGAGTATATATGTGATGGAGATCACATATCTAATTTAATAATCATTTACTTTGGCTTTCTTTAATGTAATCTATCCAAAATCAATAATTCTAAATCACTTCTGTTTTTCATTTTTCTGCCATTTCGGTTTTTAAATCTGTATATTTGCTTTTCCCCGTATGCACTATTCTTACTTGTTTATTCGTCTCTTCAGCCCGGTGTGCTAAAAATAGATTATATTTGCGTCCGTTTGCAAAATCAACGTACTTTGGATTCCCCTCCTTTGGCTTGGTGTTGGCGTTTTTATTATTTGTTGCCCTTCCGACGTCTTTAAAATTATTTGCTCGCAATTACGTCATTTTAATTTTATTGGATTAACTGTTAGGGTTGCTCTGGAATTGGCGTTATTGATTTCAGCCAAGTGTTTGTTCTCGCCAATGTGTAATTATGTGCTGGCGTAATTTTTAAGTCATTCCATCTTAATTGCACTGTCCCTATAGGACGTCATTTTATTTTCGCTGAGCCACCACCGCCCGTTATAACAATGCTTCAATAGTATATATTTAAAAAAATAGTTTTTCAGTATTTAACGTATTTTTATTATATTGCAACCAAGTGTATCGAACCTGGATTTTCATGTCACAACGCAACTTGATAATTTAAAACAGCCTAACCAAATAACTTCTTTACAGCAGCTTTACGAGCAGGTCCTTTATACTGATAGATTTCTCCTAGTTTTTTCTAGAGATCTGATGAAGTGTCACAAGTTTTCATTTGTTTGAGTTCAGATGGCGATGTACAACATAGAATTATATCTGCATTTGCTTTTTCGTCCATTTGGACCCAAGTATCTAACTCTTCTTGCGATTTTTCGTCATTTTTCAAAACTTCAGGTTTAGGCGGCTTTGAACCTGAAATGCATAAATCCAGGCATCATTCTTTATTAAAAGCGCTATCATTTGCATTTTCCATGTTTCGTAATTGTCTTTATTCAGTGTTTCAATTCGCCAAGTTCCAGTCGCCATTTTGAGGATGAATGATGCAGCCTTGACACGAACGTTAAAAATCAGCAAATAAATAAATTAATCCATATGGTATCCATAACCTTTTAGAAATATTAGCAGAGTTATGGCACAAATATTGTAAGCGTTGGATTTTAACGTAACATTTTATTAGAACGGAAGAAACAGGCACATTACATAACAAGGTAACAACAAGAAGGAAAAAAGTATAGATTTGTTTGTGTTTGTGGGATTACGGCCGATAAGCTACACGTGGGCTCTAGGCCGATGGGTGGGGTGTCCTCCGTGGGGGTCTAACCCGTATTTACTAAGGGGTCCTAACCCGTATTTACGCTAAGTGAAAAAAGTATAGAAGAAGTAAAAAGAATGCGTGCGCAAGCACAGTTACAGTTAAGTTGATAAATATTTATTGAGGGATATAGAATTCAGGAGGATAAGACATTGCACAATTAAAAATAAAATAAACAGTTCACTACTCAAGAATTTATTCTTACTTTTATGTCGCATGTAAGTAGATAAATATTTATTGAGGGATACGGAATTCAGGAGGATAAGACTTCGCACAATAAAAAAATAAACAATTCAATACTCAACAATTTATTCTTACTTTTATGTCGCATTTTTCGGACAATTTTCAATTAAGAGGGTGGGAGATATAATGACATAGTCATTAATAAATCATAAAATATTTCTTCAATAGAAAAAATACTGTACTAAAACGGATGAAATTTGAGAACAGTTATTTTTAACTCTTGAAAACAAAAAGTAAATAGTGCAATAAGTATAATTAATAAAATAGATAAAAGGGCTTACTTTTTTCCCCTTTTGTCAAAGCAACTCCACAGCCATTGGTATCACTAGGGACCGAATCAGCTTATAGCGGTAGAGTCTGTGTGTACGTCCAAAACAAAGTTCATTGGAAGGATTAGAAAATGCAAATCTATGTGTTCACTAAAAAAAAAAAAAAACTCCAGAGCCACTGGACATTAGCAGGGCTTGACTCTCAATAAACATTTGACGGTCAAAAACTGAAGCGGCCGAGTTTGATTTTCAAAGGCTCTTTCCAATAAGTAAGGAGAGTCATCATTTTTAATTTAAACAAAACTACATTTTCCCCCTCAAAGCTCAACTATAATGGATGTCTTCTCCTTAACGAATTCCCGACAAAAAAACCCAAGTGATCAGTACATTGTAGTATTTTCTCCAGACTATATTTAAAATTTACCGATTTGACAAGAAAATTACGAAAACTACTTACCTGTACTCATACACGAAACAAGTTCATATTTCACTGCAGGATACAGACATTCGGCTGGTAAAATTCATTTAACTTAACCAAACTTGACACACAGACATCATTTATTTAGCTTAGCTCTTTGTAATCCATTCTTTGCAGCTCATTCAATAATCCCTCCAACCCTCCTGGACATCTCCCCTTAGATATAATCTCCCGTGTTCTTCGTCGGATATTTTCCCCCCAACTAGGTAGCAAAAGATTAACAACAGACTTGAAATATAAAACATCATGTTACATACAAAAATTTTTAAAGCTCCCTTCTCTCACAAAGTCAATATGCTTGAGGGAAAAACTGGTTGTCTATTTAAGTGAACACAGATGTGACTGATTTTTGAGTTAACGAGAGATAAAAGGGCTGCATTCGGCATTTGAATCACTTCAATTTTTCACAAAATCTTAGTGGTCATTTAGTGATGACATGTTCTTAAGTTTTGTTTGTAGGTCCAGAAAAACGATCATTTTATGCCTTGTTAAAAAGCCGCTTTTCTTGCGAGGTTTGAAATACATTACAATGAAACTCATTGCACTGCACATTTTCTATTTTCTGTAACCTCTCTTTAGTCCAGTCATTTGGTAGTTTTACCTGGAAAGTTTTCAAGGAGTTTTGAAAATGGGCAATTTTATAGATTTCGATGTGCTCTTTCCGAATTTCAACTTTGTCCCCTCGTATCGTTGCCGCTCGCGCCGCCATATTCGAAAAATGGCGCCTAAAATCAAGTTTTTTTTACAATATGTCCTTTCCGAATCATTCCATGAAAAAAACAATTACAACAAAAAAAAAGAAACTAGGGAAATTTTCTTACAATTTATCTAATTACCTTTTTTTCGTAAAATCAATAGTTTTGGCGTACGAGCACCGCGAAGTGTAGTTCAGTATGCGTTTTGTCCAAAAAACTCATTTTCACACCACCTTGTGAGGTAGAGTAAGCGGCATGTTTTTTTTTTTTTTTTTTTTTTTTTTAATCGTGGTATCCCCAGTAGGCGTAATCCACGTGCATTTAACTAATCCAAAATTTAGCGCATTCTCCTTCGCTTCGCTGTTCTTGATGTACTAGGTGTTGCGAGTTCATTGTTCCTAGTAACGAACGAAGTGTCACAGCCCGATATTTCTTCGACATCAGCCGCTATGGGATTTTCAGTTTCATCGCAATCCTCTTCGTTCTCGATTTCATCATACGTTTGCTCGAAAACAGTCTCCGAATATTTTTCTTCATCGCTATCTTGTAATGGAACTTGCGAGTTATCACATGTACCATTGCAATTCGTGCATATAACGGAGCACTTCAACCCAGTCTTTCTGCATCCACAGGCTTTCTGACATCTCTTTCTGCATTTGAAAGAAATAAGTTTTAACAAGCTTTCCGGATCTGGGGGGCTCGAGTGTGGTGACAGGAATTAGCCCGCCCTTGTTTCTTTTTCACCCCCTCTCCCATTGCTCTGCATTTTGTTCATTCCTATACTACTGCTGAACCTGATGATAGGTTCGGAACGAATGTTGTCTTGCTGCTCCTTCTGTTGGCGGTAGCGAAGCAATATTAAATTTACTTTTATATGCTGATGTTGTGAAGCTTGTATATCTATAGTTGTTTAAAGACATACTTTTCTTACTTTTCACATTATTGTAACTGTATAATTCAAGAAGGAAGCGTTTTCCAGCTTTAGCAATGATCTCTGGATCAGCATTCGGATTTTTGAATACCTGGATAACCTCTTTTAAATCTGGATTTTTTCGGAGTACATTAATAAATTTCATTTTTCCTTGATTAAATAATGCTGATGTTGTATCACAGCTGCTGAAGGAATGCAAGAATAAAATATGATTTCCGGCTGGTTTATCTATGATACTTTTTGTTGAATATATTTGTTGCGAAATTTTTCCTGTTCCTGGTTTGAGAATATATATGTTTGAACGCGTAGACAGAGCCGTCAAAAAAAATAAGAAGATCTACATCTTCGCCGACAACTATTACGAAATCAAATGCCGATGAAACGGTTATTGCGATATTTATTATTAGCGTATCTGCATCTATCGTGGCTTGTATGACCATGAAGTTCTCAGCTTCAAATTTTGTCTTCAACATTCCAATGAAGTCTTCCTTGTGTGAATCATTGCCCAGGAATTCATTTTGTGACACAGTTGGGATCATTGACTCGTCAAAAAGTATGTCTACTGAAGCAGTTTTACGTGATCGTCGGGATCGCTCCTATTATTTGGTACTACGGTTTGCTACATCTTATTGATCCGTTAAATACAATAATGGCATCGGATGTATAGCTCGATCGAATATAGGTAGCATATTTATTGCAAATGGATGAAAACCATTCACCGAAATGCCAAATCACACGGTGTATTAAGTATCCTCCGTCGATGACATATATCGTATTTTCAAAATTTATATCTCCAGAATGTTGCTCAAATGCCTTATACATAGAAGGTTTAATACATTTCCACATGCCTTCGTCATTGAAAAGCGATAATGGAAATAGAGCAAGTTCGCACGTAAGGAAATTTTCAAGTTCCTTTTCAGATTCTTTTGCAATGCACATTCTTTGGAAAAATAATGAAGGATTAATTGGGACATGGGTGCCCATAGGAACTTTTCTGGAGGGGGGGGGGGCAAACTCCAAAACAATTTTCTAGAGGGGGGTAAATTTCAAACTTTTAACAAATTTAGTTCTGGTTTTGCCATTTGTATACATCATGAGACATTAACCTAAAATTCTTGGGGGAGGGGGGCAAGTGCTTTACCTTGCCCCCCTTATGGGCGCCCATGAATTGGGACAATGTCGTCTTCTATCCGGATGCCTGCATTCATAACACCAAGTGATTTTATAAGGTCATTCCTTTGAATTTTACGGTGCAGAAATCATTACCAATGATTTTAGAAATGCCAGCAGGGCTGTCAGGGACAATGAACTCGCAATACCTGGTACCTCGAAGGAAGAGCTAAGGAGAATGCGCTATATTTTGGATTAGTTAAATGCACGTGGATTAGGCTACTGGGAATACTACGATTTAAAAAAAAAAAAAATATGCCCTTACTCTACCTCACAAGGTGGTGTGGAAATGAGTTTTTTGGCCAAAACGCATACTGAACTGCACTTTGCGGCGCTCGTACGCCAAAACTATTGATTTTACGAAAAAAAGGTAATTACTTAAATTGTAAAAAATTTCCCCTAGTTTCTTTTTTTGTAATTGTTTTTTTTCGTGGAACGGTTCGGAAAGAAGATACTGTCAAAAACCTGCTTTTAGGCGTCATTTTTCGAATATGGCGGCGCGAGCAGCAAATATACGAGGGTTCAAAGTTGAAATTCGGAAAGAGCACACCGAAATCTATAAAATTGCCCATTTTCAAAACTCCCGGAATACTTTCCAGGTAACCCCCCTTTTTTTAACCAAATGACTGGACTACTTCCCGCGGCACTTTCTTTAATGTTAGCGCCTTGTTAAATTTACAGCATTCTGAGCTCAATGTTCGTATTTTTCCTTGACTTGGAGAGAAAATTTAAAATTTTTAAGAGTCCAGTACGTAATTGTTATTTATTTATTTACTAGCTGCGTGCCCGTTCTCCGCACGGTAGGGAGCGAAACATTATCTTATATGTATAGTTTGAATTGATTCCAGTGATTTGGAATCTAAAAATGAGCAAAATGATTTGACTCTGGGCGTAAAGTTACTCATTAGTTATTTGTAAAGTTAGTATAAGTACTGACAGGAGACCCTTGTTAATATTATGACGCAAAAAACTGTCGGTGTCATTCGCGATTAGAAAAGAAAAGCGTGACGGTTTGCAGTGAAAATTCCTAATTTTCAAAATGTCTCATTTCTACATCATACTCTTTTTTAGATTAAAGTTATGCTATTAATACCTTAGATACTACATGATATGGAGAACCGTTTTATTTTATAATTAAATAGTTGTGTACTCGCTCTTCGCAAGGCAAGAAGAGAACATTTTCCTAAAATGTGATCATAACTACATGTGAAAAAACATAATCTCCAAGAAAAAAGAAAGTTCTGTTACAGTCTTTTCAGTTGAAACTACCGCGGGATATATTAACGCGACGTAGAATTACTTAATGTTTAGTTAGCTGTGATGTAATACGGCTGTTGAAAAATGAATGGAAGACTTAGTTTCATGAAATATTTCTTAGTACGGTATATTGTACTTTGATCAATATTGCCTTAGCATATACTATCTTTTATTGATAACAATACAATGTATTTTCGTTTTGCAACCATTAATGCTTAATTTAAAGAAACGGTTTAGATATTTACCACGAATGTAGTCTTTTACTCTTTGGTGATTCTTTGCAATTTACGCATTAGCATAAGCGATAATCATTTCACTTTATGGTTGCCACTAAATCCGCTCTCCATAAATTTTTACGCATAATTCTTGTCAAATTGGGTATTTAGCACCAGGGCTTTATTATCGCACCGGCAAATCGGGACTTTGTTTAGGGCCCCCGTCTCAAAATGGCCCCCAATTTCAAATGTTGTTCTTTTTTTTATAACAAAATTTTATGAAAAATAAAACAAATTTCATAGATGGGGGCCTCCAATATATTTCCTGCGATTCGAAAACGTGTCCCGTTTAAAATCTCAATTGAAAATAATCCTGGATAATTCACTGGTGAAAAAACAGCATTCAGTTCTTTTTCTGGCAAACGTAAAATAAAATATAGAATTATTTCATGCGTGGTGTGTGTTTTGCTTGTGAGTCCGTTATTATTATTAAGTTTCAAAAGGGATTTTAAACTCGTGACATCAAAATGACGCACATTTCACATGCGAAAACTTAGTTATTTTAAAGTAATTTTATTTATTTTTTTCAGTTGGCAATTTTAATCATTGTTACTGTCTCCAAGACAACCAAACCTCAAGATATACTGAAATTTTTAAGCAGCTGCTATTGAAATGAAAATCCTTCTTTACTTAAAAATTCGTAAAAAATCTCCTAATTTATATTTTCCTCTGGTTTCTCTTTTAAGAGAGGGCGAAATGTATGCTCCGTCATTTGACAAAATATAAAAAGTTATGACGGATAGAATTCAAGATGCAGCAGTTTTAAAAATGTTTTACGAAAGTCAGCGTCAAATTTAATTTTATTTGAAAAATTCCCCAAAATTTGCAAATTGTGTTACACAGTCCGAACAAACAGTTTTTAAAAGAAATTTTTTCCCCTATCCGATGATGTAAATATCGTTTTCTTGCGAGTGTAATGACCGGCGTTATTACATATTAAGCGAGAAAAAATCGCTAAAAATCTGACAAAACATAAAATAAAACATTTTCTAATTCGAATTACGAAAAAATCGCTTCGAGGCGTATTACGATCTGTCCTAATGAAGCCGTATGCAAAATTCGGTAGGTCTGCGACCAACCGTTTCGGCGCATGCTCACGAATGTGCTGAAATCGGACATTTGAGTATGTTTGTACCCTGAAAATTGCGAAAAATCGTAAAAAATTGGGGAACGGGTGGATTTCCGGAATTTTAAAGCAGCCTACGGTCTATTCTATGTCGTTTTACGTGTATGTGCAAATTTTCAAGCCGAACGGTCGAACGGTGTGAGAGGAGTTCCCGGACGAACAAACAAACAAATAAACAGACAAACTTTCGCATTTATATAATAGATTTATTTTTTATCTTTTATTTTTTTTATTTACTTACTAGCTGAAGTACCCGTTCTTCGCACGGGAATGAATGGACTTTTTGATATTACGATTTGTGGTGATTACTATTCATTGTAATAAACAGATATAGCAAAGTGGATATCGCGTTATATTGTGTCCAATAATCATGCATACCGAATTGCAAGGCAATCGTTTGTACGGTGCAGAAGGCCATGCGGCGTAGCGCAATCTAGTGGCGAGTTTTAGCAAAACGGATACGGCGAAAATATTTTTCGCATTCAGATATCGATGTATACGAATTTCATGACTATCGGCTGGACAGTCCTGAAGTTCATGTGTTGACGCGACAGCTAGTGGCAAGTTATAGGAAAATGGATAGCGCCAAACTCTTCGCCGTGTTCAAATATCTATGTATACCTATTTTCATAGCGATTATTTGCACAGTCAAGAAGTGATACTCTGCAGGGTCATCTAGTGGTTCAATAAAGTAATGATTTGCTACAGCGCCGTCAGGTGGCGAGTTACAGCAAAATGGATAACGCCAAAATATTCTCATTGTTCAAATAGCTATGTATACTGATTTTCATAGCGACCGTGTTCATCTATCTATGTATACCAATTTTCATAACGATCCTTTGCACAGTCAAGAAGTGATACACTGCAGGGCCATCTAGTAGTTAATTAAAGTAATGATTTGCTACAGCGCCGTCAAGTGGCGAGTTATAGCAAAATGGATAACGCCCAAAATATTCTCATTGTTCAAATAGCTATGTATACTGATTTTCATAGCAACCGTTTGAATGGTCAAGAATTTGGCCTGCTGCAGCGTCATCTAGTGGCGAGTTAAAATAATAATGCATTGCAGTATCATCTATTGGTGAGTAACATCAAAAGGAACGCAGTTAGAATATATTCTTCGTGCTCAAATGTGTAAGTATAAAAAATTTTATGCCGATCGGTCGAACGATATAGAAGTTGATGCTTTGCAGCGCCATTTAGCGGCAAGTTACCGCAAAATGGATAGTGAAAAATATTCTCCGTGTTCTAATATTCGCGTGTACCAAATTTCATCGAAATCGGTTGGACGATATTCGCATAGCAAACGGTTAAACGGAATAGAATTCAACGTTGTGCTGCGGCACCAAATGGCAAGTTAAGGAAAACGGATAGCATAAAAACCTTCTCCATCATAAAAGACTTAGGTGAACCAAATTTCATGGTGCAACGGTGCTCAACGGTGCTGGAGTTTTTCAACCTCATAAACACATACCAATATTCATTTTTATCTATAACCAGTGTTATTATATATACCAGTCTCAAATAAAATCCAGTTTCAAATCTAAGCCTCGCCAAAGTGCCAACATACGCCATTTTGCAAGAGTTTTTTCAGGGAATCATTCGAAACATTGACTTAGCAGCAAACAATATGGGAAATGGTTCGACCGCCAAAGAGTAGCACGCATTTATTTGAAAATTGGAATCCCTTAATACAGCCGATTTTTTTTAATTATCAACTATAATGTGTTTTATTCATCGTTACTCCGATGTACTAAATGAGAAGATTTCAATTTTCTGAAATTTGGCGGAATTCCCCCAACTTAAATCAATGTACTCAATTGGCGAGAATTCTGAAGTTAGATCTCTTGAAATCCCTTAATAACTGCATTATTTCTTCACGGATCATTAAAATTTAACGCTGTATTCTAATAAAACCTTTGCACTTGTTTTCAAAAATATATTTCCTTAAGCTCTCAATAAATTGCGCCAAGCCGAAAACTGTGCAAACCGCTAGAACGCACTTACTCAAAATCCATATTTCAGCCATTTTATTTTTTCGCCAAACTAAAAAAATTTACACATTAGCCTCGGAAATCTTCAATTCTTATTGTTTTGCGTGTAAAGCATTACATTCCTGATCTGATTTCCCATGCACACGATATTATAATTTTTAAAAAAATAACCTTACGAATATAAACTAACAAAAAAAAAACTCATTATTATTCTTTTATTTTTACTTTGAGAATTTGAAACATTTTATTCGGCAAAATCGCCACACATGGCAACCACGATCCTTATTTCACGCTTTTTTCACTACAGGGGTTACAATTACGGAAAACTTTTTGCGTGAAGAGCATAAAAAATCTCTTAAATTCCGGGAACGGGTGGACTTTCAAAGTTTTAAAGTGGACTACGATTTATTCTATATTATTTTACATATCTGTGCTAAATTTCAGGCCGATAGGTCCATTTTTGTGGATTTGTATACGAACGACATTTTATTCGGCAAAATCGCCACACATGGCAACTACTATCCTTATTTCACACTTTTTTCACTACAGGGGTTACAATTACGGAAAGATTTTTGTGTGAAGAGCATAAAAAATCTCTTAATTTCCGGGAACGGGTGGACTTTCAAAGTTTTAATGTGGACTGTGATTTATTCTATATTATTTTACATATCTGTGCTAAATTTCAGGCCGATAGGTCCATTTTTGTGGATTTGTATACGACTCAAATCCACAAACAAACAAACAAATAAACAAACAAACAAACAAACAAACAGAATTTCATTTTTATTTATAAGGATTGGGAGGGGGAGTTAGTATTGTTAATACTTTCAGAAAAATAATGTAGAAAAATATATTTAATAATTTGAGGAGCTGGAACGACTTTTAGCGTGATTTCATTAACCAAAAGCTCGGCATAAGCGGGGGACAGGGTTCGATACAAACAAAAATTGGGTCCGTTTTGTGGCCCTTTCACAAAATTACAATCAATTTAAACGGAACCCCTTCAAAAAAATACAGTCGATTAAAACTGCCTTTCATTGGTATTTTACCCTACATTTAAATGTGTTTCATCAATTAAAATAAAGTGACTTTTATTAAAATTTGGTTTGAAAATTCACAAAAATTTGCAGTTTTTACAAAAATGGGACCCTGGAAAATGTTCCTGGATCGACCCCTGATAAATTATGTAAGTTTTTGTGTTGAAAACGTTTTCACGAAAAAAAAATCTGATGTGTCCAACACATGACTTCCTTGCACGTCCATTAGATCAAAAATATTTTCGATGCACTTCCTCTAAATTTATTTGTTTGAAAGAGATAAAATATCAATAATAGTAAGGTTTAGCGATTTCTAGCCAAATATTTCGATATCGCCAAGCTGAGTTCAATTTGAAAGATTTCCTTCTGACACTTTATTTGGCGATATTTCACCAAAAGCCGACAAACTTGAGATAGTCAGCGAGATTTTGGGGATAGCCAAAGTAGTCATTGACCACAGACTTTCAATGAATTGAATGCATCCATACACCTCAATGTATTTAAAGTCATTTGGCTCACCCTGTAAATAAATTCTCAGTCGATTGCTGTCAAAAAAGATATTGAAAACAGTTAGATATTACAATAGTTCTAAATACAAAGTTAAAAAATCTACGGGTTAAAGTTTTAGAGTTATACAAAATAGGAAATAATTTTTGGCGCCAAATTTGGCGATATTTCGGTGAAACTCGTCAATGTCGAAGACATTTGGCGAGATTTTAAGCATGAACCAAACAATGACAGATTATCGCCAAATTTGGCGATATTTTGCCAAAACTCGCCAAGAACGATAACAAATGGCGATACTTTGGGCATGGACCAAATGACTGACTATCGCCAAATTTGGCGATATTTCGCCAAAACTCGCCAAGGTCGAGGACAGACGGCGAGATTTCGGGCATGTACCAAACAATGACTGTATTATATTGAAGATGTCCATAGACATTAAGGTACTGAAATTCTTTTCGGTGGTCCTGTAAATAAACTCTCCAGTAGATTGGAACCAAAAATCGAGATGCACAACTAGATGTTACAACATTCTTATATATGAAATTTCATAATAGTTTTTGAGATTTGAGAGTTAAATATGCACACACATACACCAAAAGTCGCCAAGCTTGGCGACTTTTGGCATAGTTCTTGAGGGAGGCACGTGACCGTGGTCGGACCATTACCTAACTTATGTGGTAGGACGGTATTGTGCTTGAAATGGATGAATGCCCCTAAAATTGCTATTGACCGTAATGTATTGGAAATCTTTTGAGTGTTCCTGTAGCAGAACTATACATGAAAAAGACACTTTTTTTAATGGAGATATTCATTTTCTAACTCTTTGCAGCATATATCACTTCTGAGTCGTTTGAAATAGCCCAATACCTCTAAAAAAAGCTTTGATGAATTTCGGCCCATAGAGCGTAATGTATTTCGAATCTTTTGGGCGGTCCTGTAGATAAACTATTCAGTCGAATGGAACCGAAAGGGAAGGTGCACAACTAGATGTTACAACAATCCTAAATATAAAGTTTCGACATTCTACGCCTAATAGCTTTTGAGTTAGGCGAGTTTAATGAATTTCGGCCCATAGAGCGTAATGTATTTCGAATCTTTTGGGCGGTCCTGTACATAAACTATCCATTCGATTGCCACCAAAAGGGGAGGTGCACAACTAGATGTTACAACTATCCAAAATATGAAGTTTCGACATTCTACGCCTAATAGCTTTTGAGTTAGGCGAGTTTAATGAATTTCGGCCCATAGAGCGTAATGTATTTCGAATCTTTTGGGCGGTCCTGTACATAAACTATCCATTCGATTGCCACCAAAAGGGGAGGTGCGCAACTAGATCATAGAACAATCCTAAATATCAAATCTCAACATTCTACGACCAATAGTTTTTGAGATATGCGAGTTACATACATACGTACGTACGTACAGACGGCATGGAAAAACTGGCCACAGTAGACTCGCCACTGGTCAAAATGAGTTGCAGACGCGTTAATATGATCGTGCATGCTAGCCTACGATGAGATGCATCGAAAAAATTTTTAAAATTCAATTTAGAGGTAGTCAAAATCGGTTTTTATGTCGAAATTTGGCCCCCAAAATTTTTCGGGATCACATTACTTCCTTATACTACGTACAAGGAAGTAAAAATGTGGGGGGGAGGGGCATATAAATTAGGTGAATGTACATATACTATGTACTAAAGAAAACTAATATTCTGAGATATTATCTTAGGCTTTTAAACGAATTTTTTGAAATGCTAGAAAATAGAATTATATGCGCATCAGCAGATCGTTATAAACAATACCTGTGAAGGTTCCCATTCTGTGTCGAACATTGCTTCTCCGTATTGCTCGAGAGCAACGCTGTTAGTAGGTAGTATCGAGGTGATTTGTTGCTATATTTTTCTAATGCATGAAAATCTAAAAGGGTTAAAGATATAGAAATACTGACTTAGATAGTACTGCAACTAGAGTTTACGTCTCTCACGACGAACCAACTGGAACCCCTCCCATGGAACCATAACTTATTTTGGAGCCCTCTACCAAGTCTGGGGCACGTGCCCCTAGTTGCGGCCCTGGCAGCAGATATAATTAATAAAATCGCAGATCGATTTTTGTTCTCTTAAACTGCGTCGCATTTGAATTCGCAATTAGTCGTCTGTCAAGTCAAGTAGGTGGGCACGATCATAAAAGTGTATTGTCTCTCTGCTACTGACCTTCAAACACCAAAATTAGGTTCACTAAAATATAAATGAGAAACTGCCCCCAACTTGTGACAGGGCGGCAACTAAAGGGGGGAGGGGGAAAGCGGGACAAGCACCGGGAGACATTCTATAAGGAATGACAAAATCAGTTATATTTCTTGGGATGGGGTGCGACTCCATGCGAGGGGGCACACGACACTGATTATGGTTTGCCCCGGGTGACATAAACTCTAATTGCGGCATTGCCTGTGAAAATGACCTCTTTTTGCCCACTATTTCCAGCAACAGGTCTTTTTTTCTAACGCTGAACAATTGATTTCAGACAAGATTAAAATCGCTGCCCCTTGATTTTTGCGTTCCTGAGAAATTATCTAGCTTGGCCATTTGGTAGAATCTGCCATCGTTCCTGTTGGGTTGAAAAGCTTCTGTGATTCTATTC
This sequence comes from Cheiracanthium punctorium, assembly GCA_038373885.1. Lineage (NCBI taxonomy): Eukaryota > Metazoa > Arthropoda > Arachnida > Araneae > Cheiracanthiidae > Cheiracanthium > Cheiracanthium punctorium. Next base: position 188,466 of record JAWZYV010012880.1, read on the forward strand.
TTTTGTTGATTTTTGCAGGGGAAATTTTTTTTTTTTTTTTTAGAATCTGATGGTATATTTGGGTTATAAATGCATGATTTGTGTTCAAAATCATAACTTTGCCCCCTGACTTTTTAGACTAGGGGGGCATTTTTTTTTTTTTTTTTTTTTTAGAATCTGATGGTATATTTGGGTTATAAATGCATGATCTGTGTTCAAAATCATAACTTTGCCCCCTAGCTTTTTAGACTAGGGTGGCAAAGCAGGGGCAATTGCCGCCCCTTGCCCCCCAAAAGATTACGCATATGTGCGGGGCGATGAGTCGATCTCGGCAGCGTTATATACTTTACTTTTATTATTTAGATGTATATTAAATGCTGCAAGATCTACCAGTTAAAAAAGGTTGTATTTTTGTATGCCGTGAAAAAGCATGGTGATGCTTTGCCACGTGACTCTCTGTCACGTGATAATTTCTTAACATGAAATGAAACCCTGAAACAATTATTAAATTCGTCTGCAGAAAAGGAAACCTGATAAAATAAATAAAAACTTTGTGAAAAAACACACAGAAAATGTTACTTATAAGAAGATGCGATCATTTCGACTGAAAATTTTTTCGGTCTTCCTCAGTCGAAATTTTTAGTTGAAACGATCGAATCAAATTTGAAACGAAAATTTTCAGTCAAAACGATCGTATCTTCTTATAAGTAGCATTTTATATGCATTTTTTTCACAAAGTTTTTATTTATTTTAACGTTTAACACCAGTATTTCGAGTGTTTTTTCTGTAGGAAATCTAATATTTTATTTATTAAAGTGCGTGTTTTATAAGTTTGCACCATCTGTCGACGGCTTTGTAAAATAAAAACTCAATTGTAATCTTTTTTTTTGTTTTTTTTTTAATAAAACACAGTTTTTACTTTCTTGTACGGAGTATAACGAAGTAATGTGATCCAGAAAAATTTCAGGGGCCAAATTTCGATGAAAAAACCGATATTGACTACCTCTAAATTTAATTTTAAGAATTTTTTCGATACATCTCATCGTACGCTAGCATGCACGTTCATATAAATGCGCCTAGAATTCATTTTGACCGACGGTGAGTCTATTTTGTCCAGATTTTCCATGCCGTCTGTACGTACGTATGTAACTCGCATATCTTAAAATCTATTGCTCGTAGAATGTTGAAATTTTATATTTAGGATTGTTGTAACTAGTTGTGCACCTCCGGTCCCATTCGACTGGATAGTTTATCTGCAGGGCCGTCCAAAAGATTCGAAATACATTACGCTTATGGGCAAAAATTATTAAAGCGTATTTTAGAGGTATTAGGATACTTCAAACAACTCAGCAGTGATATATGTTTTTAAGGGTTACAAAATGAATTTCTCAATCGAAAGAAGTGTCTTTAATAGTTCTGCTACAGGACCACTCAAAAGATTTCCAATACATTACGGCAATTTTAAGTACATTCATCCATTTCAAGCACAATACCATCTTACCATATAGTGAGGTAATGGCCTGATTACGGTCACGTGCCTTCCTCAAAAGTCGTCAAGCTTTAATACTTTTGGTGTACGTGTGTATGTATTTTTTAACTCTCAAATCTTAAAAACTATTTGTCGTAGAATGGTGAAATTTCATATTTAAGATTGCTGTAACGTCTAGTTGTGCATGTCGATTTTTGGTTCCAATCTACCGGAGAGTTTATTTACAGGACCACCCAAAAGAATTTCAATACGTTAACGCCTATGGACATCTTCAATATATTACATCTGCAGTCAGTCATTGTTTGGTACATGCCCAAAATCTTGCCATTTGTCGTCGACCTTGGCGAGCTTTGCTGAAATATCACCAAATTTGGCGCCAAAAATTATTTCGTATTCTGCATAACTCTAAAATTTTTACCCGTAGAATTTTGAAATTTTGTATTTAGAACTATTGCTACATCTAACTGTGCATCTCTTTTTTGATTGCAATCGACTGGGTAATTTATTTACGCTGTCTGCCAAATTACTTATATAAAGGTGTATGGTATATATATTAAGGTATATGGATACACTCAATTTATTGAAAGTCCGTGGTTAATTACTACTTTGGCTTACTGAAGAGTTTATTTACAGGGCCACCCAAAAGAATTTCAATACATTAATGTCTATGGACATGTTCAATATATTACATCTGTAGTCAGTCATTATTTGGTCCATGTCCACAATCTCGCCATTTGTCGCCGACCTTGACGAGTTTTGCCGAAATATCGCTAAATTTTGCGAGTCCAGTCATTTGGTCCATGCGCAAAACATCGCCATTCGTCATCAATTTAGGCGAGTTTCATTGAAATAGCGCCAAATTTCGCATAGTCAGTTATATTTGGTCCTAAAATCTCGTCATTTGTCGTCAACCTTGGCGAGTTTTGCTGAAATATTGCCAAATTTGGCGCCAAAAATTATTTCGTATTCTGCATAACGCTGAAACTTTTACCCGAAAATTTTGCATTTAGAAATATTGTAACATCTAACTTTGCATCTGTTTTTTGATTGCAATCGACTAGGTAATTTATTTACAAGGTGAGCCAAATGACTTTAAATAAATTAATGTGTATGGATACATTCAATTAGTTCATTGAAAGTCTGTGGTGAATTACTGCTTTAGCTATCTACTGCTTTAGCTATCTACTGCTTTAGCTATCCCCGAAATCTCGCAAACTATCTCAAGATTGTCGGCTTTTGGTGAAATATGGCCAAATTAAGTGTCAGAAGGAAATCTTTCAAATTTAACTCAGCTTGGCGATATCGGAAATATTTGATAGGAATCGTTAAACCTTACTATTACTGCAGTATTTTATCTCTTTCAAACAAAATAAGTTTAGATGAAGTAGACCAGGCAAATTAGACCAAAAAACAGCAAATGGGGGAGGAGCGGGCGAATTTATTAAGTTTTAAAACTTTGGGAAAACAGTAATTGGGGATGAAGTTGTGTGAAACAGAAAAGTTCCCTCCTCTCCAGGTGCCACGTCCCCATTTGTGCCCCCCTTTTTGGATTTTCGCTTTTATCTCAAAAACTGTGCGTCTTAGCAAAAAAAATTTCAATTACAAAATTAAAGCTGATAAAATTTCGTACAAGATTGTGATTGGTCATTTTTTTCTATATGCAATAGCTTTCGAGATATGTTTTAGAAAAAATCGCAAATTTTTGGAAAACGCTTCTTTTTATCCCAATTTTTGACCAATTTTGTCTTATATGTCTTCAATCATCAGTTTTACAGCAATTGTTACCGAAACAAAGTTGTAGAGTATTCAATTACCTTTAAAATAAGTTATTATTTGTAATTTTATCTTTAATTGATCAAAAGTTATATTAACAAATTTTTTTTAACAGTTTATCGGTATTTTTCTTTATTTCATCACAGTCATCGAAAAACGATGATCGGCTTGATGCCCCCCCCCCCCGAGAGGGCATTTTGTACCAGTTACCGATGAAGTTTCCCCGTTTTGGGGTGAAAAGTCGAGATCGGCCATTGCTCGTTCTCCTCTGATTAAACTCGCCTCTCATCGACCGATGGGTTATTGCTACTATACTAGAGACCCCACTCTTATGCTCTACTTTGTTTTTGAGTTCGACATGACGCCCCTTCGAATTCGGCACCCCGGTGCGATGATTACTTTGCTTACCGTATCAGGCCGCCCCTAGTTACAAAAATAAATGGTTTAGTGATAAAAACCTAGAAAAAGGTACAAATTATTTTCGTCCACTATTAACTCTGAAGAGTTTCTAGATATATCGGCCGTTATCAAAAAACGAAAAGGAAAAAAAAAAAGTAAAACAATCTGAAACACTTTCAGATTTCAAATAAGCACTTAAGAGCTATATGTTCTTACGAATTTTCGGGGCAACCCGCTGTTCTGGCTCTTAAAATATTTCAAAATTCGTATTCTACGCTTCAAATAGTTAAATTTTGCTTTTTGTTGCATCCAAATCGGTCAACAAGAACCGGAGATACGGAGGTTTCGGTTTCTCATTCATTTGTATGTAGTTTTTAGAAATCTCGAGAAATATTCATCCTAGGCCTTTGGTAACTTCACTTTTGGGGACTTATTTTTGCCACCAAATTTGGTGATATTTCACAAAAAGTCGCCAAGCTTGGTGACATTTTGGTCATTTGGCGCGATTTTTCCAATGGAGGCTGTAAAGTTGGTTTTGCTGCACTAAAATCGCATAATAGCCTAATATTTCTCTTCTATGACGTAATCAAAATTCCAGCTTTATGTTAAATCTTCGAGAAATAGACTATTCTGGAAGCTCCCCGTAGCTTCTGCCTCCTCTATAAATACAAGCGCAAGCTGCCCCGATGTTTCAGTGTAGAGTGAGCTCCCGCTCAGTGTGGCTCCAGCTGCCGATGTGAACGGCGCTTTGCTCTGTGATAGAGGCGGTGTTTTCGCGCATGTTTACTAAGCTGATTTTTAAGTGCTGTGTGTGAATTCTTCACTGTTGTGTCTTAAGGAATTGTGTACGATATCCCATTGCATATTTCTACTGAATTTTGACAGTGGAAGTGTTTTATTTTGTATGAGACAACAGCATTTGTGAAAGCTTCGGTACTGTGTGGACTGTTATAAACGAGCTACTGGCCATTAGTACCTGTGAATTTTGTACAGCTGATTATTCTACCAAGTTCTAGAAGTAATAAAGTTCATGTTCTAAAGTTCATGTTGCGGTCATTCTTCGGTTAAGTGGCGTCACGGTTGTCAACCGGTTTCGGTCATCCTCACCACATAGGATTCTAAGCCGAAAAAACAAAAATAAACATCGGCAACACTACGCTAATAACCGGAATAACTAAGGCGACCATACTTCTAAACAGTCTTTCGGGGACAAATCCATAGAGAAGGAATATAGGTGGAGGGAGCAAATGTAACCTTAAACTGAAGCGTGCACACGAGTCACGTGACTTGTGGTCAAGCGGGGTGGAATTTCTCCATTTCCTTTGCTGTTCTCCATAGCTTTGTGTGAGGTCGATGGCTCTAATCCAAAAAAAGGGTGCATTATTTCTCTGCATATGGATGCAATGAAAAATTCTTGAAAGGAGGACAACTGGTACTTCACAGGAAAGATATGTTTTGCAATTTTAGCCGTTTAAAATGTATGAATGTTCTTTAAAACACTAGATTGACAATTTGGCGATTATATTAACTCGACAAGTATTGCAGATCTGAAAGTCACGTAATTTAACTTTTAATTTCAAATTAAAATTAAAAATCAGATCAAAATAAAATTTACTCTTTATTTTCTCAGTTAATATAACAGGTTATTGTTTTAGAATGTCTATTGGCGCTGTAATGCCTCACTCATGTTTCTTTCTTAAACATTCTATTTTTTCAAAATGTCCTTATTGTTAAGGTAATTTTTTCAGACTATTAGTAACAAATTGAACTTTTTAAGCTGATCCACTCACACTTAAGCTATATTCCTCTGTTTTTGGACAAAGAATATCACAAATCATGTGGGGAGGGGGAAATGCCATTTCATTATGTTAACAAAAACATGAATTTCAATTAACGAATTCACTATATATGTGTATATAAATGTAAAAGATATTGCTAAAAAATCAGCTGTTTAAAACGTTCATATTAACTCTAGTAACAATATGGTTTAAAATACTAGATCGCACACCGCCTCCCTAAATGGAAACCTATATGCGCTACTGAATACAAAATTTGAATTTTAAATTGCTTAATATTCGTCTTAATATTCTGAAAAAAAGATTGTCGATGTATGTATTATTTTAATCTGCATAAATATGTTTCTAGTCTTTTTGGCGTGACCAGCATTAAAAAAAAAGAGTTTTATTGAAATTTCGGACCTTTTTTTAAAAATAAAAATTGCTATTTTGATAAATTATAACAATTATGAAAAAAGTAGTGTCTTGTAATACGAAATGGAAAGCGATGGTGTATCCTACAATTTTTTTTTCATCAAGAATTACTTTTTTTTAAGCTTTCCTAAAGATCTAGAGAGAAGACTTCTTTGGGAAACACAGAAAGAGAAGGATTTAAAACTTAGATTATTCGAAGCTGCGATCAAAGCATTTTACAGAAGATTGCTTTGAGAAAGCAAAATTTGGAGGAACGTGGTTAAAGAAGGATGCAATACCAACCATCTTCAATTTTCCTCAACATCTCCAACGAAAAAATATTCTCATCAAGCTTTATAATGTACATTACTAGATTTTATTACAATGTTTCATAACAAAATCAAAATAATACAAAAAATACAACAAAATAAAATATTTCAAAAGCCAAGTCTTCAAAGTAATTCTGCAAAACAAAATTTAAGACTAAATAATTTCAAAATAACTACAGAGGTAGAAAATAAATAGTGCTACAAAAACCATTTTCCCCCATTCCCTTTCTTGAAAAATAAAATGCTTGAGTTTGCGAACCAAAGGGCGATAAGCAGCCAAACCCGCTTCTTCTTCTCCTCCTGCGACGCTCTATCTTAGCTTCAACTTTCCCGGGAAAATACAATAGGAGGCACCCTCCACCTATATCCCTTCTCTATGGACAAATCAACCATTGTCCTCGAATCCAAGGAAAACTTGAGGACACTATAAAATATTTTTGGGGACATATTCGAGGACACAACATATTAGATTAGTAAGTATATACCAGTGTACCCATACTTTAAATCCTGACTTTGATACTTAAAAATTTATGTAAAATGTATGTATGTAAATGTATGTATGTAAAATGTATGTATGTAAATGTAAAATGTAAATGTTATGTATTATGTAAAATATTTTTGGGGACATATTCGAGGACACAACATATTAGATTAGTAAGTATATACCAGTGTACCCATACTTTAAATCCTGACTTTGATACTTAAAAATGAGCTCTAATAGCCTTTTATATCAATTGTGTATTCTTATTTCTAATAAATTAATGGAAGTATTTCATTCACTTATAAATATTTATTTAAACCAGAAATATGAAAGTAACATCATACTGAAATATTGCAATTTATTCAAGATTTAACTCTTGGCATAGTATTTGTATTTTTCAGAAGACATTGCTTTTTACATTGGCTCATTTTGTGATAATTTTTCGTGAAACTTTGTACACCCTCTAAGAAAAGTATTCGAGTGCAAGAAAAATTTCGGACGTCAATTTTATATTTAAAGCATGATTCTTCATTAAAAGCGATTAATCATTAACAAAACTGAAATGGGAAATTTGGCTCATAGTCAAATACTTTATTGAATGTTTGTACACCTTACACACACAATGACAACAAACGTTTTCAGAGATCAATTTTCATTGTTTATATGAGTAGAAGGCGCTTTTAGTTGTTTTATTTCTTCAGTTTATTTCTGAAAGAAATAAACTAAATGGAAACTTTCAGAGCAAAAATACAAATTTTTAAATTTGGGGACTTTTCGAGTCCCCAAGAAGTCAAAGTTTTTTTGAGGACAAAATGAAAAAAAGATCTATATTTCGGGGACTGTCCTCGAATTTCGAGAACCTGGTTGCGCTCTGATCACGCTAAGCCAACAACAGCTACATGGCCGAAACGGTACTTACGTATTATCCCGACGGTCATTCCCGCCAAACTGTTTTTTCGTCAAATGAGTTGCCAAACTGTTCCCAATCGTATTCAAAACCATTAATAATTTCATGTGCCCGGCATTTATTTCGGCAAAAAATCGCTTGTCTTGGCGGACCGCTGGGATAATACGTAATTACCGCCGAAACGTTTCGAACAGGTTGCTTAGGGGCCGTTGTTATTAGCAACCGGGCCTGCTTGTTCGTTGCCACCGGAAGAAATGAGTGAAACATTGAGGCCTAATATTTACATTTGCGCTGTTCGATTGTATGCGATTTGGGATTATAAACGTTAATTTATTTTATAATTAAAAACAATTTTGTTATAGTTTTGTCATAATGATTTAATGACAAGGTGTTTTAGATGTAGGCAATAATTTTTTGAAGATTGCGCTTTTTTTTATGGATATAAATCAACGAATTCAATCATAGAATTCGAACTTTAAGTTCTGAATGTAAAGGTAGTTCTGAATGTAAAGTACACTTGTATAACTTATTTAGAAATTCTACAAATTTATAGGATATAAAGCATGTTTTGCGAATTAATATTCATGTGTTAGTTATAAATTATTTTAATCTGAAATCGTTTAACTTGAGTAGTTTATTATTCTAGTAAATAAGCGGGCGTTGTAATACTAGTTAGACATTCTTATCTGTTTAAATCTTTCAGTTGAAAATGTCATTTATCATACATTTTTAGAAAGTGAATATATCAACCTTTCAAGTATATTAGGCAAGTTGGAGTGTATAGGCTGATTATTTTACCAACTATGCGAAAAATTCCAGAGCTGGGGCTCGAACCCAAGACTACCGCTTAACGTGCGGGTGCTCTACCACTGAGCTACTCTGGGACGATTCCCAGATGAAATTTCTCGCTTTTGAACCGTTGGCATTTATCATCTACCTCTGCAAATGCCAACGGTTCAAAAGCGAGAAATTTCATCTGGGAATCGTCCCAGAGTAGCTCAGTGGTAGAGCACCCGCACGTTAAGCGGTAGTCCTGGGTTCGAGCCCCAGATCTGGAATTTTTCGCATAGTTGGTAAAATAATCAGCCTATACACTCCAACTTGCCTAATATACTTGAAAGGTTGATATATTCACTTTCTAAAAATGTATAAAACTTCCGCGGCGTAATGGAGTTGTCGCGAATTAATTGTTTCATCTGTTCCATCTGTGGTTTGCAGAGGAAGATGATAAATGCCAACGGTTCAAAAGCGAGAAATTTCATCTGGGAATCGTCCCAGAGTAGCTCAGTGGTAGAGCACCCGCACGTTAAGCGGTAGTCCTGGGTTCGAGCCCCAGCTCTGGAATTTTTCGCATAGTTGGTAAAATAATCAGCCTATACACTCCAACTTGCCTAATATGTCATTTATCATTTATTATAAATGCACTAAATATGTGATATTGGTTTCAGTGCAGAAGTACTGCAAAATATGTTATTAATTTTTGCACATGTTTATGTAGAAACTTTAATTGAAGTTAATATTTTGTATAAGCGTTCATTATACTCAAAGATCCATTTAGATAATGGCTATAATAAAAAGTAATTAATTCAGGGATCGTTTGTTTTTAGTTTACTAGTGTTTAGCGCAACTTGTGAAAAGGGATCTTGAAATTTTTTAAGTCCTAGAGCTGTTAGTTTATCTTAATTTGTATTCTAAGTCCGTGGATCAGTTTTTTTTTTTTTTTTTTTTTTTTTTTTTTTAAGCTACAACCTTAATATACAGCAATGCAGGGACGAAAACATTTGTTTTCAATCGCCAGTTAATAATAACTTAAAAAAAGAAGTGTTGGAATAGTAGTGGTATTTCCTAGTATGGTTTTCTAAAATTTATTATTTTTCTTTGGAGAAGAAAAAATATATGGAACTAACTCTGAAAATTATAAATCATTTTCATCTCGAATGGTAAAATTTTCGATAAATTTGAACTAACCAAAATAAAAACAGTTAACAAACGTGTTTGATCATACACAGAGGCGGATCTACGGGGGGGGCTATAGGGGCTATAGCCCCCCCCCCCCATTGAAACTGAATTTTGACTAGATAGAATAGA